>JAKCPI010010622.1:0-45687 GCA_023213315.1 Euborellia annulipes
TTCTTGTTCTTTTTCTGGACCTCCAGATACGCTCTTTACGTCATTTGTGTCTATTTTTTAAATTTTTAATAATTTTTTGTATAATAGGATTTTATTTTATAACCCTGGCCTATGTTCATCCAAAACAAAATTTCAAAAAATATATATATAGTCTACTACATATTTCTAAATTTCCATGAAGAGTAAAAAATTTCCAGCTCATCTTTAGATTTTAGCCTAAACAAAATTTCAGATTCTGATTTTAAAATTTCATCATTATTAGATAATGTATGGAGGATGGCAGATGGGGTAGCTTGCTAATTAAATTCATTTAACTCTTGTTTCTAATCCTCTTTAATGAATTACCTGTTCTCCACTTGTGGTTTTCGGACAAGACCAAGCAGATAGTTCAGACAGAATAGGAGACCGGACTTCAACTACCTCATTGAGAACAGAAACAGACTAAACCTTCAGGAATCACAACTCCCTTGTCTTAACTCTCTCTCTCTCTCTCTCTTCTGATTCAATCCAAAAGCAGACATCATCCCCCCTCATTCACTCCCCACATAACGATTCAATTAAGAAGATTAGAGCCTTTTGGTTGTTCACTCCTGAAAGTCTCCACACTGATTACGTTCTGGTGCACACACAAGGGATCGCTCCATCAACTTTGTCAATCTGCCATTAGGCTTTCTTCTTCTTTTCTTAAAAGCATTAAGGAAAAATTTAGAAAACCATTATCAAAAGACATATTTATTTATACATTTGCGCTGCTTCTAGTCCTCTTCTTGTACCATCTTCGTCTTTGTTCCATGTTGCGATTAAGAGTAAAAAACTTAATGTAATAATTTTAAAGATTAAGTAAAAAAAAAAAAAAAACAATTTTATTTTTTATACCTTCAAATACAAAAATCTGGTGAGACTGGTCGCACAACACAAAGCTTTCTCTTATCTTATCACACCATATTTTTTGTGTCGACATATTTAGTTCCCACCGATATATTAAAATTTAAGTTGTAAAATTTATATATATGGGAAAATATTTATATTTTGTTACCATGGAAACCATTTCTCCTATCTTTCCTATGAAGCACAAGAGTAAAGTGTGCTTCAAACAATTTTGAGGGCAAAACGAGAATATACATTTGAAAGAGCATTTAAAAAATAATTGATTTTTGAATTTTAATCAAAATCGTTAGAGCGAATTTTGAGAATATCGAAAAAAACTGAAAAAGTACATCAGTAAAGTACTAGTACCAGGTACTCTTTGGACGATTTTGTTCAAAAGCTTCGTGTCACGTCCCATGAGGGTGCCTAACTTAAATATAAAATTTCAGCATCATGGCTCAATTCCTACATGCTTAAAATTGAACATAGGCACACAGACAGACAGACAGACCATGTCGCGAAAACCACTTTTTTGGATTCCGGAGACCTCAAAACGTGTATATCCATCAAAATCTCGACATCGAATTTTTGGCATGAATCCAATTCTTTCTCTCTATATGGACCGTTTATTTTGAAAGTGGTGTAAGTCCAATTTTTAAAAAATCTGAGATATCGCATATTTATGCTTAATTTAATGTAAATTTTCTATGTATAACTAGCTAGTGATAAATTCGTTAAAAAATTCCCATGTTTTGTACAATTGAAAATTGGTTGGTAAAGAAGTTGCATAATCGTTGATTATGAAAGTGGTGTAAGTCCAATTTGAGCTAGGTAGCTTAGCAGATGGTTGCCTGTTATTGTGCATTTGTTTATAGATTTGTTAAGAATTACTAACAGAGGCGTCATTTGTGGGGGTAAGGGTATTTTTTAATTTAATTAAATACCTTTTGGCCAAATTTGAGATACCTATTTGTAAGAAAATTGAAGTAAGAAATTGAAAAAAAATAAATATTTCAACACTCTGCCATCCATATACAGAGGATAAGTAAATACTACGAATATCTTGTAATTTTAACAATGTAATTAACGTCTAAAATTAAAAATACTACGCCTATTTTATATGGTGTCATTATTTGTAAAGAATATTGAATTAATATGAAGTATATTTTGAGTAATATTTGATTTTTCAAAATTGAAATTCAACGAAGTTTACAGTTGGTTAATTATGAAAGTGGTGTAAGTCCATTTGCAGTAATGTAATTATATAATAGTTTCGTCAAATTCGCCTAAAACAAATTTATATAACTAAATTAGACACTGATAAAGAAGTAGAAACATTCACCGACTTCATATCATTTGCCTAGATTTTTAAATTAACAGATATGCAAACCTTTCATTTTCTCGAAACAATAGAAAATGGACTTACACCACTTTCAAAATAAACGGTCCATATATATATTACATATATATATAGGTAAGAGAAAGTAAAAAGCAATAATTATACACCAATTTAAATCTCTTTTAAAGAGGATTGAGAATTTAAGGAGATTCATTTTAAGGAAATTTTGAATCGAACACTATGCATACAGTATCTCAATTTTTTGTTTAATTGCTCCAGTGGCCCTGTGCCTCTAGAAATTTGCTTGCATAGTTCTTTCTAGTGAAGCTCTAGTACAATAAATCAGCAAATTCATTAGTGATTTGGTCATTTGAGTTGCTCACCTGCAACAACCGAAACTGAAGTTTAATCATTTGTATCCAAAAGAGAAAGAGTGTTTAGATAAATATGACTTCGTAGTGTTATAATTACATTCCAGCCCTCTGGAAAAAAAATTTGTTTAGTCCCGTTAAATTTTATTTCATAAATATTGTTATTTGATTGTGTTGAATTGATCTGTTTCTTTATAAAGAAGAATTGTTCATCAAGACATGTCAATGACCATGATATCAAAGTCTATCATTATTACCTCATTGGCTAAAAGTAATCACGTCTAAAATATTAGGAATATATAAAATTCATATTGAGTCAATAGAGTCTTTTATTTCTTCTCATCAGATGAACTTTTTTTAAGCCAGACCATATGGACTTTAACGATACACATTATTAAATACGATCTATGTGAGAGTCCAGGCAGATTTATTTGGTATTCAGCCCGTGCCCCTTGACTTTAAGATTATCAATATTGACATTCGTCAACACCTCTAAACTCTTGGTGAGGGGATGGGAGTCAGATTAACTTTAAAGTTGTTTGATTTAATTGTTAACCAATCATTTGAATTAAATAGGGACTTGGTCTAAATGGCCTTAAATGCAAAATAAAAAGGTTGTATAATTTAATTTTTTATGATTAAGTTAAAATTACTCCCCCCGCTCCAACAATTGTATTCGTGATAGGTTTTTCCCTAACCTATAATTTATCATCTATTATTATTTTTTATCTGGTTGGCTGCTTTTATCGTTTCGCTGAATTCGGTTTCATTTACAGACAGCTTGAATTTAAAATGCGAATCCAACCCCTAAACACACCCAAAGGCACCCATTAGGGAATTTAATAGAAACCCTTAATCGAGTCTCTCTTTTCTATTCAACCCTTGCCAATATCGCCTTGTTAGCATCAAGGGAGAAAAAGAGAGGAGGGGGAGGGGATGATGATGTCATCATAGATGCATCTCATATAGAGATGCAGCAGGTTCATACTTTACAAACCCCAAGGTCCATTAAATTTTGTTTATAATAAACAAATTACTACAACAAGTTCAAATTGTTGAAGACGTCTTTTTTACTTTCTCTTACCTCTATATATGTTAATATATAGAGATAGAAAATATTGGATTCGTGTCAAAAATTCGATGTCGAGATTTTGATGGATATACACGTTTTGAGGTCCCCTGAATTCAAAAAAGTGGTTTTCGCGACATGTCCGTCTGTCTGTGTGTCTGTGAACAAAATATCTCAAGAACGGAAAAAGCAAGGAGGTTGAAATTTTATATTTAAGTTAGTCACCCCTGGGACATGACACGAAGCTTTTGAACAAATGCCAAAGAGTACTAGTACTTTACTGATGCACTTTTTCACTTTTTTTCGATTTTCTCAAAATTCGCTCCAACGATTTTTTTTTTTTAATTCAAAAATCAAATATTTTTTAGATTCTCTTTAAAATGTATATTCTCATTTTGTCATTGAAATCTTCTGAAGACCACTTTACTCTTGTACTCCATAGAAAAGATAGGAGATATGGTTGCCATGGTAACAAAATATAAACATTTTGCCATACTTATAAATTTTACATCTTGAAAATCGAATGAACCGTACTGTCGGAAACTAAATACATGTCGACACAAAAAATCTGGTGTGACAAGCACAGAACACAACTTTCTCTTACCTTCGGTAATCGAAAGTTGTGTTCTGTGCTTGTCACACCAGATTTTTTTAAGTTTTTTGGTTTTTTGAGAAGTACAGGGGGTATAAAATATTAAAACAACGATTGCCCAACCGGAAATTGAATAAAAGACAATATATTATTATTCAATGACAGTGATAAAACTTCTTTTTTCGAAAAAAGACTCACTTGTCAGTTTATTTTAAAAAAATAATAGAACAATTTCATTTTATTTATTCATAAACTAAACGAAGAACTATAATAGACAAAAATTAATACATCCCTAGCAAGGTAGCTAAGGCTGCTCCTTAAATTCCTGTTTCCTTAAAATTAAATATTCTATGATTAAGGTGCATGTCTCGGGGTGCTAATTTTGGGACTTTCCAGCGGCCACAATTTTGAAGCTATCGACCTCAAATTTTTTTTAAATTTAAGCTATTTAAAATATCTACAAATAATAGAAGCCCTTTTTTTGATTTTCGAAAAAAAAAAAAATTTTGTTTAGATTAATCGCATTAAATAAAATATATTTTAAAAAAAAGGAGCTCTATAAGTTTTAGATAATTAAATTAGTAATCATTGTGTTAAAAAATAATTAATTTTTTGCCTTTAATTAATTAGCTGGAAAGTCTAGAATGAAATGGAACAAGTTCCGTGTATTCCAATGGGGGAACACTAACGCCATCTCATGCCGCCTCGAGTCAATCGTGTTTTAACGGTTTTTCGAGACGCGCACCTTAAACGTTTTTAAGAATATCATTCTTTTTAAACTACTTAAATTTGATTCATATTTTTTTTATTTAAGGGGGTTCTAAACGTACTTAAAAAAATCTGGTGTGACTGGCGCACAGCACACAACTTTCTCTTACCTTCGGTAATCGAAAGTTGTGTACTGTGCTTGTCTCACCAGATTTTTTGTGTCGACATGTATTTAGTTTCCGACAGTAGGGTACATTCGATTTTTAAGATGTAAAATTTATAAGTATGGCAAAATATTTATATGTTGTTACCATGGCAACCATTTCTATCTTTTCTATGGAGTACAAGAGTAAAGTGGTCTTCAGAAGATTTCAATCACAAAATGAGAATATACATTTTATAGAGAATCTAAAAATAATTGATTTTTGAATTTTAAAAAAAATCGTTGGAGCAAATTTTGAGAAAATCGAAAAAAACTGAAAAAGTGCATCAGTAAGGTACTAGTACTTTTTGGTCGATTTTGTTCAAAAGCTTCGTGTCACGTCCCATGGGAATGCCTAACTTAAATATAAAATTTCAACTTCCTAGCTAGCTCTTCTCGTTCTTGAGATATTTTGTTCACAGACAGACACACAGACACACAGACAGACAGACAGACAGACAGACAGACCATGTCGCGAAAACCACTTTTTTGGATTCAGGGGACCTCAAAACGTGTATATCCATCAAAATCTCGACATCGAATTTTTGACATGAAACCAATACTTTCTCTCTCTATATATATTAACATATATATAGAGGTAAGAGAAAGTAAAAAAACTAGACTATTATAAGGAATTTTTCAATGAGGTTTTTTTTAAATGAATTAAATTCATAAGAGATTAAATATTATTAGCTATCATTTTGACATCTCTTGGCAAATTTTTCAATTACTTGATATTTGGGCATACTTTTTATGACACACAACGCCATCTTTGCGGGAAAAACATGCGTAACACCTTCACTCCCGAACCCCCTTAACTAGTAGCTATATGAATTTGATTTTACAAACTGGGTATATTAAAATAAAATTCAAGCACAACAGTTTGTGAAAAATCTGGTGTGACTGGCGCACAGCACCCAACTTTCTCTTACCTTCGGTAATCTAAAGTTGTGTTCTGTACTTGTCACACCAGATTTTTTGTGTTGACATGTATTTAGTTTCCGACAATAGGGTACAATTGAATTCAAGATGTACAATTTATAAGTATGGCAAAATATTTATATTTTGTTACCATGGCAACCATTTCTCCTATCTTTTCTATGGAGAACAAGAGTAAAGTGGTCTTCAGAAGATTTCAATCCCAAAATGAGAATATACATTTTAAAGAGAATCTAAAAAATAATTGATTTTTGAATTAAAAAAAAAAATCGTTGGAGCAAATTTAGAGAAAATCGAAAAAAACTGAAAAAGTACATCAGTAAAGTACTAGTACTCTTTGGCCGATTTTGTTCAAAAGCTTCGTCTCACGTCCCAGGGGGGTGCCTAACTTAAATATAAAATTTCAACCTCCTAGCTCTTTTCGTTCTTGAGATATTTTGTTCACAGACACACAGACAGACAGACCATGTCGCGAAAACCACTTTTTTGGATTCAGGGGACCTCAAAACGTGAAAATCAAAATCTCGACATCGAATTTTTGACATGAATCCAATACTTTCTCTCTATATATATATTACATATATACATAGGTAAGAGAAAGTAAAAAAGATTGAAAATTCATATTTTTTTACAGTGTAGACTATTACTTGGGTTTTGTAATAACAAATGAAACAGTAACCGTTGTATTGTAACATATTAGATGTGTGTTTACTGTTGGTTTTTAATCTCAATTGGCTTCTCCCGCACCCTAATTAAAAATGAAATTATTTATTTACGACAACTGTTGTGTCCAAATTTATTTAAATAAATTGGTAGCCAATAAAATAAAACCCTCGTCTATTATGCTTTGCTATTTAGCCATTCTCCATCATTTATTTATTCCTTTTTCCATTAGATAATTGATTAATAGATTCATTGGTCACTTGGGACATACATTCATCGGTTTTGTGGTATTCATCCCCGTTTGGTCATGGTTTTCCACTTTGGTTTCTCTCTTCGTTTATATGTATGTTTGAAAGGGGTGATATGGGATGGGGTGTACATTTGGGGATTTAGGGTGCAAAAGCGATGACTGGCAGATCCACCCTTGTCTTGTCTCGCACCAGCACACCAACACAACTTAAGCCAAGGGACCGGGACCTCTCTCATCCTTATTACTCCATGAATAATGAGAGCCTCCCCTCGGTTTCACTATTATTGACTGTGTAATACAGTGCCACCCCCTTAGGGTCCAAGGATTATCAGCCCAAGACATCAGGACGAGGGCCCCAGGACCGGAACAAATTGAATCGAATCGAGGGATGGATGGACCAGCCAAATTCATAACGCATTCATACAGGCTGCTATACCAATTAGTTGGTAATTGATATAAGAGAGCCTCTCAAAGCCTCTCTAGTTATAATAAAGGGAAATTTATTTTTGTCAGGTGATTTTTCATTTCTAATTTATTTTTAGAAGGATCAAAATGAAAAAAATGCCCTCGGTGAAGATAGGGGCAGCCTGGTGGATATTATTGAGAATAAACATATTTCAATTAACGTTAAATGGAAATATTTTTTGTATCCACTTGTTTGTTAATAATAAATGCATTAAGTGAGCTTTGAATGTTTCTATACCAGAAGGTAGAGGAGTTAATTCTGTCTACAGAAGGATGAATAAATAAAATCCGGAGCTTATGATCATTCTTAGTTTGGCACCATTGCCTTTGCCACATGTCTTCTAGCGAGATTAATCATAGCTTTTATGACATAATTGAGGGATTTTTTTTTTGGCACCGCGTGGTCCTGAAGAAGGAGCCGTTTTGGCCCCGAAACGTCGACTAATAGCGGAAGGAATTAATCCAAATAAATTGCCTGATCATCAGCTCCGGATTTTATTTATTCATCCTTCTCAATGAAAGAAATAATTCATTGGAAATAGTGACTAGTATAGAAAGTATTTTTTTTTTTTTTTAAACATTCACACTTTTCTCATTCACACTCACACTCACACACACATTCACACAGTCTTTTCGGCAACTCAGGCCATTTAAGACTTTAGACGATAACCGTTGTAATTAATATATATTATTGGGGGTTCAGGCATTTCTATTTAAGCCATTTGGTATCCAAATGGCTTAAATAAAATCTTCGGACTGCCTGGGTCCGAACCCGCGACGTTTGGTATAGGAGGTAGGCACGCTACCTACTACGCCACACCCGGGGGCCCGAATCTAAGTTAATCCTAAAATATAAAAAAAAATTCATATTGTTGATTTTTTTTTAGTTTTGAAAACGCAAACATGCTTTTGCGCTAAAGCCGATATCTCCAAAAGGGAATGAGATATTCAAGAAATTTTTTTTTCTAAATAATCTACATGAAATGGGCTTTAATTTAGTAAAATAAAAACTTTGTGTATTTTGTTCCCTCTATTTCTAAAGTTCATTGAAAAATTCAATATACATTTTAAAGAGCATCTAAAAAGAATTGATTTATGAATTTTAATAAAAATCGTTGCAGCAAATTTTGAGAAAATTGGAAAAAAACTGAAAAAGTACATCAGTAAAGTACTAGTACTTTTTGGCCGATTTTGTTCAAAAGCTTATTTTCGGTGTCCGGGAGGGTACTTAACTTAAATATAAAATTTCAACCTCCTAGCTCAATTCTTTCATGATTTCAAATGGCACACAATCAATTCAATTGAAATCATGAAAGAATTGAGCTAGGAGGTTGAAATTTTATATTTAAGTTAAGTACCCTCCCGGACACCGAAAATAAGCTTTTGAACAAAATCGGCCAAAAAGTACTAGTACTTTACTGATGTACTTTTTCAGTTTTTTTCCAATTTTCTCAAATTTGCTGCAACGATTTTTATTAAAATTCATAAATCAATTCTTTTTTAGATGCTCTTTAAAATGTATATTTTCATTGTGCCCTTGAAATTTTTTTAACATGTAAAACTATATATTGAATCTTTCAATGGACTTTAGAAATAGAGGGAACAAAATACACAAAGTTTTTATTTTACTAAATTAAAGCCCATTTTATCCAAGCCACGGAAGGTGAAAAAATCAAAACTTTAAAGTGCCATAACTCGAAAACTAAGTGAGATAAAAAATTGAAATTTGGTGCTGTTACTTACCTCTATATATAGAACAAACATACCAAGTTTCATAAAAATCTGAGATTATGGGTGAAATGGCCTGGTTGAACTGACGTGGAATGACCCATGAACAAATTTTTTCGCAATTCTTAAGACGTTTTGTTTGATTTTTACAATATCTTTTTTAATTTTTTGTTTTGGTCAGTCTGTTAAGGTAATAATTTTTTTTTCTTTTGTTCTTCTTTAATATAAAATTTTTAAAATTAATCCTTACAAATTTGATTTGTATATATCGCCTGCTGAGAATGCTGAGTGTAAACATATAGTCTACATTTAATAAAAGTGTAAAATGGCTGTTATTTATTAATCTTAAGGAAGGTAGATTTGCAGCTAGGAGAATAAAAAACTATTTTAATTTATTTTGGTCGACATTTCGGATGCCAATCGCGTCCTTCTTCGGGACCAAAGATTGTTAAAAAGCACACATGGATTTTGTTGTGGCATGTATAAAATATTTGAACAATATTGACAAAGGCATCTTTTTGTGTACGAGTAGAGCTCTCTGTGCTTTATTTTTTCCAAAGCGATTGGCGTCCGAAACGTCAACCAAAAGAAATTAAAATATTATTCTCCTGGCTGCAAATCTACCTTAAGATATACATTTAAATAGCCGGGCAACAAAAGAATAGACCAGAATCAATAGCAAAGAATGGAAATATATTTTCCCTACTTTTCACTCAAAAGAGAAAACGTTCTAACATCATTTGGTATGCTTAACTCAAAAATTGAATTTTCGGACTTTCGCCTCTAATTTTCAGCAGGCGATATTCTGGTAAACAAGTACAGAATGCAACTTTAAATTATCGAAAGTAAAAGAAATGTGGGTGTTGTGCGACCAGTCACACCAGATTACCCCCTCCATCCTCCCTCCTAAAAAAAACTTCTTTGGATCCGCCCTTCGTTACAATAAACAGCTCTGAAGATGACTTTAATCAAGATCGAAATATATTTGTATGTTTTATTTCCAGATCTGAGGATGTAATCAAGTAGAAAACTTTCTGTTTATAGACTTATTTATGTAATTATATATAGGCCTACACTCTTACGTCTTTTTTTGAATTCATTAACTGCATATATTTATTTTATAAAAAATTTCATAAATAAAATATTCCTTTTAAAGAGTATTAATTTAGAGCTAATGACAGAGTTATGTTAACTAGCTTAATAAAAAAACTCAGCACCGGGAATCAAATGACTTTTCCTTAAGGATATCCGGTTGCATCCTTATTGTAGGAGATTTTTTAATTAACCGTTCTGTTCTTTTTAAGCGGCCGTTTCCGTTTACTCGCTGAGGGTGAAAAAAGACTCTTGAATCTGCTGTTGCATTTTTTTTTTCTTCTTCTAGTCTTTAAAATTATCCTATAAAGAAGAAAGAAAAAGACAATAGAAGAAGAGAAAAAAAAAACAATAAATAGCTTGAAATTAAAAGAATCTTATTATCTAATAAGGTGGGAAAATTGTCTATTTAAATGGATTAATGGGATTTTTAAAATTTATTTTGTACCATTACATAAATGATAATCTAAATATAGAAATTAATTAATTGTTACTTTCTATTACCTCTAAATATGTTACTATATATAGAGAGAAAGGATTCATGTCAAAAATTCGATGTTGGTCCCCTGAATCCAAAAAAGTGATTTTTGAAACATGGTCTGCCTGTGTGTGTGTCTGTGTGTAAACAAAATATCTCAAGAATGAAAAGAGCTAGGAAGTTGAAATTTTATATTAAAGTTAGGCACCCCCATGGGACATGACACGAAGCTTTTGAACAAAATCGACCAAAGAGTACTAGTATTTTACTGATGAACTTTTTCAGTTTTTTTTTTATTTTTTTAAAATTTGATACAACGATTTTGATTAAATTACAAAAATCTATTACTTTTTAGCTCTTTAAAATGTATATTCTTATTTTGCCATTGAAATCTTCTGAAGACCACTTTACTCTTGTACTTCATAGGAAAGATAGGACAAATGGTTGCCATGGTAACAAAATATAATTATTTTCACATGTTTATAAATTTTACATCGTGAATTCTATTATATTATAACGGCCGAAACTAAATATATATTGACACAAAAATCTGGTGTGACAAACACAGAACACAACTTTCGATTACCGAAGGTAACAGAGAAAGTCTCTTACCTTCGGTAATCGAAAGTTGTGTGCTGTGCGCCAGTCACACCAGATTTTTTAAACTTCAAGCCAAATCGACATATTCTGTATTTAGAAAAAGGATTCTTACTTTTAGATGATTTTGATATTTTTTTTAACTTTGATAAAGGAGTCGTTCTCAATGGGGCACCTGCCTGAACATGCCACGGAATAAATCTAATATATTTCTTAATAAAAAATTTTAAAATTTAGTTTTTTTAATAGTTAAAACACTGATTTTCTCAATATAATCCCATTTTAAACAAAATTCAAACCCTCAATAAAAAAACAAAAAAACAAAAAACAAAAATACAGAATTCAAAATTAAAGGCAACTAATCATTATAAATTCTAAAAGGATTTTTAGCATTTTTAACAAAAAAAGAAAAAGTCCTTTATTATTTTCTAGATGAAAGGAAAAATTTTAATTATCCATTCATATATTTTTTCTTTCTTTTAAAAAATACCCCTTCTCTTTCTCTTTTGTATATAATTCGATATAATAGTATATAGACCGAAATATCTCTATAAATTAAAATGAAATTTTAACTCTTAATTATAAAACAGTGCAAGTTAAAAATGGATGCTTCACCAACTAACTTCTTTTGTGGTGAAGAAATTCCTTCTTTCTGGAACCCACAGAATATATCTCGAAATAATTACATACTTTATATACTATATAAAAAAATAATAGCGAAACGAAGACAATATATAAGGGAATTTAAAAAAAAAAACTTGATAAAAAAATTATTTTCAAACAAGATACTTCTCATTACTCACCTATAAAATAATAAATTGTTCATTTTGAAAAATCGAATTACTTGACTATTCCCTAAACGGATTTCGTCCTGACATAATAATAAATGTCTGTGAGTACTTATGGGAAATAATAAGACGCATTTTCGATTACACGAAATGGCAGAGCCTCTCCCTCCCCGTTCGCAGGTGGCTGCTTTTCTGATTCATGGCCTGGCGTTTCTATACAAAGTGCTTCTGGTCATTTATCCGATCTTTTTTTTTCTCTCCCCCTATTTTGCCTGTTAAAAAAAAGGGAGATTCAGACCAAGGCCATTTCAATGCGCTATAGAGATTTGGATTCTTAAAATAACGCGTCTGGATTTCACAGCTCTCTCTCTTTTCCCCTATATTATGAACACCCTGCAGCTAAGCTCAAGTTACAGCAATTCGGGTGTAAACCAAAGCAGTTGAATCCCTTTTGAGAAATATTTTACACACCCACAACAGCTCTTTTTTTATATCCGCTTTTTATTTTAAATACAATATCGTTATTTTTTTAGGGCCGGTTGCTTCAATTCTAATTAATTTGAAGGAGGTATATAGCTGAGTGTTGATAATAAAATAGGAAGAATAAATGAGCAAGCAGCTAGTTATATTTCAATTTAACAAACCAGGGCCGACGTTTCGGTCACGTATGGGACCATCTTCAGGGCCAGGTTAATCTCTGAAAATACATACAATGCCCAATATAACTTAGCGAGGATTGTATGTATTTTCAGAGATTAACCTGGCCCTGAAGATGGTCCCATACGTGACCGAAGCGTCGGCCCTGGTTTGTTAATAAATTGAAATATAACTAGCTGCTTGCTCATTTATTCTTCCTATTTTAATTCTAATTAACTAACTATCGGATATGCTAGTTGACAATTAATTTCGAGTCTTTTCACAACTAGTGAAGCTAATCATATGATTAAATAAGAGCTCAAATAGTAGTTAATACCCAAAATTCGGTATAGTTCTAATGCTTAAGCTAAGGGGTGAAATTAGAAACATAAGCCTTTTTATTTTAATTTTTTGGAAATTTATATTAAACATTAGCTTTGATTAATTATTTTAATAATTTTAATATTAATTTTTTATAATTTTTACTTTCTCTTAGCTCTATATATATGTTAATATATATAGAGAGAAAGTATTGGATTCATATCAAAAATTCGATGTCGAGATTTTGATGGATATACACGTTTTGAGGTCCCCTGAGTCCAAAAAGTGGTTTTCGCGACATGGTCTGTCTGTCTGTGAACAAAATATTTCAAGAACGAAAAGAGCTAGGAGGTTGAAATTTTATATTTAAGTTAGGCACCCCCATGGGACGTGACACGAAGCTTTTGAACAAAATCGACCAAAGAGTACTAGTACTTTACTGATGCATTTTTCAGTTTTTTTCGATTTTATCAAAATTCGCTCCAACCATTTTTTTTTTTAAATTCAAAAATCAATTATTTTTTAGATTCTCTTTAAAATGTACGGTATATTTTCATTTTGTCATTGAAATCTTCTGAAGACCACTTTACTCTTGTATTTCATAGGAAAGATAGGAGAAATGGTTGCCATGGTAACAAAATATAAATAGGCCTATGTTCCCATTCTTATAAATTTTACATCTGAATTCCAAAGTTCCGTACTGTCGGCAACTAAATATATGTTGGGGCCAGATTTTTATAAATGATCCCTTTATTAAATTTCTAACTTCACAAACCTTTCCTTATACCTCAGATAGCTAATTATATATTTCTATGTGAAAAAAAATCATTTTTTAACTCGTAGGTTAAGTGTGTCTTATTTACTATATCGATGATATGCTATCTGTGGTATAAATTCGCTAGTTGACTTGAAGTGAAGCAAGGGGCTTTAAGTCTCCTAAATTTATTCATCGTCTAATTTGATTTATTTTCAACTTTACTATATTTTGGTCTACAATTACATGGATAATAGAAGAAAACTTTTTTTGCTACGGTCCATTAATAGTTTATTTGTTAAAATTAATATTCTAATGCAAACTTTTGATAACAAGTTAATTTGATTAATGCTTACTAACTTGAAAGTTAACATTTTTTCTTTACAACTTTTCCTCATTTCTCTTTGATACAGATCTAAAATGATATTAATATTTATATTCATCACTTCTCATATATATTCTCTTCTCTGGCTATATTTAATTTAAATTCCCTCTGATTTAGCTTTATGAAAACCGGAAGCAAGCAAATAAAACATATTAATATAATCAGAGGCTTTTATACAGGTTAAGTTATGTTTATTAAAGGTATAGGGAATAAAAATAGAACAAAGAGAATGAGTGATGAATAGATAGATATTAAATAAACTCTATTTCCCTTTGAAATTGAAACCTTAGATAAAAGTTAAAAGTTGTTTTTTATACACAGGTGTTTTATCATAAAAATTCTAAAGAGAAGCTCAAAAACAAGGGCAAAGAATTTCCCATAGATTAAAATAGGTCCTGAGTTTTTGAAAAAGTGATTCTATGGAATCTCCACTTTAATTATTTTGTAAAAAAAAATTAATTAAAAAAAGCAAACGTGAGGGGGCGTGGGACCCCCGGCAGGAACGAAGTTCCTCACGCCTTTTCTTCAACTCAGAATATAATTTAATATGAATATTATTTGAAAAATCTAATGTGACTGGTTGCACAGCACACAACTTTCTTTTACCTTTGGTAAGAGAAAGTTGACATTTTAAAGACCATTTAAAAACTAATTGATTTTTGATGAATTTTAATTAAAATCGTTGGAGCGAATTTTGTGAAATTCGAAAAAAAAACTGAAAAAGTACATCAGTAAAGTACTAGTACTCTTTGACTGATTTTGTTCAAAAGCTTCGTGTTACGTTGTAAATCTCAAATTTCAGCCTCTTAGCTCTTTTCGTTCTTGAGATAATTTGTTCACAGACCGACACGCACATTGACAGACCATGTCGCGAAAACCACTTTTTTTTGATTCAGGGGACCTCAAAACATGTATATTCATCAAAATCTCGAAATCGAATTTTTGACACGAATCCAATACTTTTCTTTTTCTATTCAAAAACGTGTCTATCAATTTTTTAAAAGTAAATAAGAACAAAATATTTTTATCAAATTATTAATGTTAATTATAGTTCTATGGAATGGAGTCAGCAAAGGAAAATAAAAAATAAATTTATTCTGTCGACGTTTCGAGCACTCATCCCGAAGAAGAGCGCGACGGGCGCTCGAAACGTCAACAGAATAAATTTGTTTTTTATTTCCCTTGAGCTGACTCCATTCCACGCAACTATAGTTAATACTCACAGCCAGTATAATAATTAATTAATGTTAATATTTATCATACCTGTATATTATTACTTTCTCTTACCCTATACAGGGTGCCCGGATGTAGCAGGTACCTAGAAAAGGAGAAGATTCTACATGAAAAAAATAAGACTTTTTTTCCTATAAACTTATTATGCCCAGACCCTTCGTTTTCAAGATACAGGGGGTCAAAGTTGAATTTTTTTTGTTTTTTTGCTAATATCTCGAGAACCGTTTGAGATACAATGTTTAGAATGTTTTACTTTACATATAAAACAAGCGGAATAATGAACACATAGAAACTAAACATTGTATCTCAAACGGTTCTCGAGATATTAGCAAAAAACAAAAAAAAAACAAATTCAACTTTGATCCCCTGTTTCTTGAAAACGAAGCCTCTGGGCATATTAATTTTATAGGAAAAAAAGTATTATTTTTCATGTAGAATCATCTGCTTTTCTAGGTACCTGTTATTTCCGGGCACTCTGTATATGAAATATATAGAAAGTATTCGATTCATGTCAAAAATTCGATGTCAAGATTTTTTTTGATAAATCAAAAATAATTTTTGTTGATAATTTAAAAGGAGAGTCTCTTGAGTCCTCTGAGTAAACAAAAAAAAAAAAAAAAAAAAAAAATCACGTCGAAAAGAAAACAAACATTTAAATGCTGAATCGAAGTTTAGCTCTATTAGACAAATGAAAAGGGGCGACCACCAGCTCATCCCCTCCCCCCCCCTCGATACCCAAATGGGAAAAAAGAAGTTTGCATGCAGGGGTGGTGAAGGGAAAAAGCAACCCTCCATCCCCTTCACATTCGAGGGATTAAATCTTATGGCAGTCTAGTTTTATATCGATTCAATTATTTGAAATCGAGTTTAGGTTGCGAATATTTCAATACGTGAGTGGAATAAACAACCTAGGCCCCCCTCTCCAATACGATTGATGATGACTTTCTTTTTTTTTTTTTTTTTTTAATTAATATAATAAAAAATTCTATGTGCATTTTGTGAGCATTTGCAGAAGGTGAAAACTTTCATGCAATAATGCCTTCTGACTCAGTGAACGCTTATTGTGATCAATAAAGAGGTTATTGATTTAAAAAGTTTAGCAAACTATTGTTGGTTCCAATAGTTTTCACCTTCTCTTCATCTGTGGGTATGGTTTGCACCTTTTATGGGTGATTTTTATAAAATTCTTTACTTAAGGGGGCTCGGGAGCGAAGTGGTTACGCATGTTTTTCCCGATAAGATGGCGTAGTGTGTCATAAAAAGTATGCCCAAAAATCAAGTAGGCCTAATTCAAAAATTTGCCAAGAGATGTCAGAATGGTAGCTAATAATATTTAATGCATTTGGTTGATTTTCATTGATCTTTTAACAATAAATATTTTATAAATGTTATTATATATTATGTATCTTTTATAAAAGCATAAAAATATAGGCCATATATAGGCTAATACAATATCGGCTGTTAGACTAGCCTGCCATCTATTGCAAGAATGCTGAACTAATTTGACAGTTGGTTTTTATATAAATCATCTAAGCTCATTTTAAAAATTTCTTGATTAATATGTGATTAATAATAACAATAAATCCATTTTTAAATTTAAACAAAATTAAAGATTATTGGGACAGATTGTTTTTGTTTTTTTGTATTTGCTTGATAACAAAAAAAAATTAATTTTCTTAATTTTTTTTATGTCTTTAAAAAAATTATAGCTCGATGTCCCAATAATCTCTTATGGATTTAATTCATTTAAAAAATAATCCGCATTGAAAAATTCCTTATAATAGTCTAGTTTTTTTTAAAGTTTAGACGTCGCTCCTGAACCCACGCTTTTTATCAACATTCATTAAATTTTCTGCATTTATGTAAAGAAGGTTAGTTTTTCTGGAGAAAGATTTTATAAAAATCACCTATAAAAGGTGAAATAACATTTTATTATCGTGGATAAGTAGAAAAGAAGATCCAAATTCGGGCTGCGTTATATGCCCGCAATAGAACAGACCACGGAATCTTACATTGTTAGACTAATTCTCTTTGAAATCATTTAGCAACAATGAAGAAGCATTATTTCACGAATATCATATTGAGATTGATACCATGATTGTTTCTAACCAACTCTTAATTAACCATAGAAACTAATTTCAAACTTTTAATTAAATTCCTCTTTAAATATTCAATATGAAACTACAATTATTTTTTAAAGGTATTTTTGCTTTATAGACCTACACGGCGTGCAAGTACTGTACTTTGTTCGACCCATAAAAATATAAATGGCAAGACGTGAATGAGATTGAGTAGCCATGTCACTGTTATGGGCTGATAGTGACGTTACGTTACTTAGATACATTGAATTATTTCCTCACGATTTATCCTAAGGCTTTTTATATACTATATATTAGGGGAGGGTTTGATATTAAGGCTGTTTGATTTAATGAAACAAAAAAAGTGATAAATGTTCTCATGAAGATCAACAAAAAATTCTGGTGTGATCGCACCTCACAACTTTCTCTTGTTGTGTTATGTGCTTGTCACACCAGATTTTTTGTGTCGACATATATTTATTTTCGGACAGTACGGATTTGAATTCAAGATGTGAAATTTATAAATATGCTAAAATACTTATATTTTGTTACCATGGCAACCATTTATCCTATCTTTCCTATGAAGTACAAGAGTAAAGTGTGCTTCAAAAGATTTCAATAGCAAAATGAGAATATACATTTTAAAGAGCATCTAAAAATTAATTGATTTTTGAATTTTAATCAAAATTGTTGAAACGAATTTTGAGAAAATCGAAAAAAATCTGAAAAAAGTGCATCAGTAAAGTACTAGTACTCTTTGTTCAAAAGCTTCGTGTCACGTCTCAGGGATGTATCTAACTTAAATATAAAATTTCAAGAGATACAGTATCTGTTTTCAGACAGACAAACACACAAACATTTATGTTGCGTAAATCACTTTTTTGGACTCAGGGGACCTCAAAACATGTATATCCATCAAAATCTCGACATCGAATTTACATGAATCCAACACTTTCTCTACATATACATAAGAGAAAGTAAAAATCATCAAAAAATAAAATTTTGACTTTTGGTTGGCGTATCGACGATCCCTATTCAATTTTAATAAATTACCCCATGGCACGACACTTCTAACTGGAAATAGTTTCAGTTTATTTTTCTGCAATGTATCATCTGTTATTCTATTGGTAGTAAAAGTGTATTTTTTGTGATAATGATAATCGATTGGAAGGAAATTTTTAAAAAACAAAAAAAAAATGAACTGCCATTGTTCTTCTCGTTTCTTACAATTTAGATAAATTACAAAGCCATCTATACTTTTGTTGAATATTTGACAAATATTGGGTCCTGTTAGGGAATCGGAAGAAATTCGATTTGCCTTTAAGCCATTTTTCTTTCTCTCTTTCTCTCTTCTGGTACACACAACATCCGCACTGACAGATCGACATTTACGTGATTTGAATAAAGACCCTCTGGACTAGTAGATTTCCAACTCAACTTCAACTTGATCGATCGGCTTCTTTCTTTATGCTTTTCTTATTGAATCATAAATATTATTGTTGTCTAGAAGATTTACGTAAAGAAATTGACTGCTTTGGATTTCTCAAACGTATCTTCCCTTCCTTTTTTTTTTACATCACAAATGTCAGTGACTTTATTTAAAATTTTAACTGACCTTGATATGCCTACTCAGCGTCATCTTTGCAATTTCAATTTAAATTAAGGTGCAAGTCTTGAGATGCTGATTTTGAGAGGTTCCAGCGACTACAATTTTGAAGCTATCGAGGTCATATTTTTTTTTAAATTAAAGCTATTTAAAATATCTACAACTTATAGAAGCCCTTTTTTTGATTTTCGAAAAAATATTTTTTTTTTTTAGATTAATCGCATTAAATAAAAGATATTTTAAAAAAATTCGCTCTATATCTTATAGACAATCATGGGCGTAGCCAGGGGGAGGCAGGGGGGCCGTTGCCCCCTGGCTGGTCCTAAAAATTAAAAAAAATATATATATATATATATATATTTTTCCCATTGGAAATTTTTTTTAACACCCAAATTCACTACATTAATTTAATTTTTTTTTATTTAAATAAATAATTAATACTCTATGTATATATTAATTGCAAACCCCCCTCTTTCGCCCTAACGAGGGGTTGCCCCCCCCTAACAAGAAGTCTGGCTACGCCCATGTAGACAATTAAATTATTAAACATTGTGTTAAAAAATATTTAATTTTCTACCCTATTGCTATTTAAGCTGGAAACTTTCAAATGAAATGGATTAAAACGCTTGTTTCCCTATGGGGAAAACTAACGCCATCTCTTGCCGCCTAGAGTAACCAGCTTCTCATTCGGCGTTTAACGGTTTTTCGAGACGCACACCTTAAATAAATATTAAATAACTATTAATAAAATATTCACAAAAAAGACTTAAAAAATTCCTAATATTTGTTTTACTTTATTTTAATGTTTTTTTTTTTATTATTGTTCCAGCACTCTGCGGAGGGCGGATGCCATACTATGGCAAGGTGATAGGGACCTTAACTGAATACGCCCATGGTGTAAAGGGCCAAGTGTTTGCCGTTGACGAGACCACCATCTTCGTCAAAGGTTTCGTCTATGATGGAATGGGGCCAGGTAAAAATCAATAAATTATTCTAAATATTTATTTATTTATTATCTGGATGAATTTTATTTTGACAGATGCCTACTTTTGGGTGGGAAACACCTCCCGGCCCTCTCCTGAAGGCGAGATCGTACCCTACCCAGAAGACCACAAGGGCAGGTCAGTAGTCTAGTTAAATTATATTGTATCCTTAAATCATCCACAAGAATACTTAAATAACAATATACCTTTATTTGATTAACCTTAACAGGTCCATAAACTATTTTTATCTTCAAAAATCAGAAACAGTAGTCGAAACGTTGACTTTTTTGAATTTAAAAAATATAATATAATGAAATTCTCATCATGCAACAGGCTGCCTGTTAAGTTAATCGAGACTGTTTGTATTTAGCAAATAAAAGTATTATTGTTGTAACATGTAGATGTGTTTGATTATGGAAAAAAATAATCGATTATTGAATCCGGACAGACCAAAAAATAATCGATTTTTTGTGTCGAGATATATTTAGTTTCGGACAGTAGGGTACATTTTAATTGAAGATGTAAAATTTATAAACAGAAAAAGATTTATATTTTGTTACCATGGCAACCATTTCTCTTATCTTTCCTATGAAGTACAAGAGTAAAGTGGTCTTCAGAAGATTTCAATGACAAAATGAGAATATACATTTTAAAGAGCATCTAAAAAATTATAGATTTTTGAATTTTAATCAAAATCGTTGAAGCGAATTTTGAGAAGAAAAAAAAACTGAAATAGTACAATCAGTAAAATACTAGTGCTTTTTGGCCGATTTTGATTAAAACCTTATTTTCACGCCCTAGGTGGGTGACTAACTTAAATATAAAATTTCAACCTCCTAGCTCAATTCCTTCATGCTTAAAATTGAACACACACACACAGACAGACCATGGCGCGAAAACCACTTTTTTGGATTCAAGGGATCTGAAAACGTGTATATTCATCAAAATCTCGACATCGAATTTTTGACATGAATCCAATACTAGGGTTTTCTCTATATATATTAACATATATATACTGTAGAGGTATAGAAAGTAAAAAATACATAAAAAATTTTTTACATGATTGTATTGTCTAGTTTACGGCCCCCCCGCCCCCAGAAATCGTAACACCCCACTCTTAAAATTATTTATATAATGAAAAAACCAGATGAAAATCATTCAAGTATTAATATTAATACATAGCTACTGAGTTCATCATTTATCTGTATATAGGGAAAAAATAAAGATAAAAAAATACATTAAAAAAATTTTAAGATTGTATTGTCTTTAAAGAAATATTTTCTGAGTGTATAATTATTTTATTTATTTATTTATTTTTTTTTGAAAATCCTCAAAATAAACTTCGTATTATCTTCGAGGTGGGTCCAATAAGATGGTGTTGGGACTCTTTATCGTTGATGGCCAGGGGCAAACATCCCTTGATGAACGAGGCAAGGCCCTCGACAATTCAATCACCCTTACCGCCCTTGGCTTGATAAAGTAACGTGATTTGTATTAGGGCGAAAATCGCATGAAAGCCGCCGCTTCAATTCAATTTCTAGCATTTTAGGTGATAAAAGGCCAATCAATTTCTCTTTCCCCTTAGCGCATCTCCAAACCCAACTCCCTCGGATATTGAATTATTTATATTTATTTACTAGTTTAAATTCATAATTGCTGTTAATTATTATAATCTTTAGCGTTTTTTTGAATGTGTATGATTATTTTAAAGGAGCTGAAAAAAATTTTGGAAAATTTTCTAACTACTTGTTGCCTTTTGGAATTTTATTATATCACTTATGTATATGGGCATTTATTTATTTATTTTATTTTCGGCATCTGAAAACCCTCCCTCATACACTTATTTTTGATAACTTATTTTGAATGAACAATATATCCTTTGAGACTTATAATTCTATGCTTTTCAATATTTCTTTATTTTTCGGGATCTGAAGGGGAAAACTCTTTAAGGGGGCTCGGGAGCGAAGTGGTTACGCATGTTTTTCCCGATAAGAGGGCGTAGTGTGTCATACCCAAAAATCAATTAATTGAAAAATTTGCCAAGAGATGTCAGAATGGTAGCTAATAATATTTAATGCATTTGGTTGATTTTCATTGATTTTTTAACAATAAATACTTTATAAATATTATTATATATTATGTATCTTTTATAAAAGCTTAAAAATATATAAATACGGCGCCCCCCCGGGGGGCGGGGGGGGGCCCCCCGATAGGCCAGATATAGGCTAATACTATATCGTCTGTTAGACTAGCCTGCCATCTATTGCAAGAATGCTGAACTAATTTGACAGTTGGTTTTTAAATAAATCATCTAAGCTTATTTTAAAAATTTCTTAATTAATATGTGATTAATTAATCAATTCATTTTTAAATTTAAAAAAAATTAAAGATTATTGGGACAGATTGTTTTTTTGTATTTGTTTGATAACAAAAAAATTAATTACGATAATTTTTTAATAAGTTATTAAAAAAATTATAGCTCGATGTCCCAATAATCTCTTATGAATTTAATTCATTTAAAAAAAAACTACATTGAAAAATTCCTTCTAATAGTCTAGACATCGCTCCTGAACCCCCTTAAGTTAAACATTTTGTCTTTAAAATCAAATAATAAAATTCGAATGTATAAAAATAAATAGATATACGTACTGTGTGTGCTCTACTGTTTTATAGCCAATCTCCATGTCATATATTCGGCCATTGCCTTGCGTTTATATTTTAGCTTTAAGTCCGTATAAGTAAGCTTTTTATATCCAGTTAGAATCACAGATCAAACATAGAATATTTAGTTAGAATATAAAATTCTTGTTCAAATCAATATATTTGTAAGTTTTTTTTTTTTTTTTTTTGATTGATAGGATTTCTTGGGATCTCTTTCTAGCAATTGCGCTCTAATACTTCATTTATTGAATTTTCATTAAAGCAAAATTAGTTAAATTTTTATCCATTCTTCTTTAATTAAAATTATGATATGAATATTCATATGTATAATTATTTCTAAAGGAAAAAGAAAGGCTCTTTTTTATTTTATTCCTAGCAAAATTAAAGATATTATCTCACAAAAGTTCTTTTAAGATAGCTATTTTCAAATTTGTTCTAACCAAATTTTTTTTTTTTATTCTAATTCCTTTTTATATATCGATGTTGAAAAGTTGATTTTTCAGCAAAAGAAAATTCAATCTTTTTTTCTTTTCTCTCTTATTATCTTTTTTTTTTTATATTGACTGTTAATAAAAAAAAACAAATATGTTAATTCCTAATATGAATAAACGCAATCACTATTTAAAAAGCAAGACTAGGACTTGTCTTTTTCTTCTCTCCCTCCCCCCCCCTTTTTTTTAAAGAGGTAATTGGATGGCTTTACGCCTTTTCGTCCTCGCCCCCTCCCTTCTCTTAATCCGCATCTCCGTTTAAAGTCTGCAAGATAAAAGCATTAAATTAGGCGGCGGCGACGGGTGTTTTAGGGGTGGGGTGGGCGAAGAGGAGGTTCATCCAAAAAGAGCCCCGATGAACCCCTTTCATTAACGAGCCATCGCTTTATCCCCCTTCAATCTCTTTTTCTTTTTCTATCTTCTTCTTCTTATGTGATTTGCGTTCAAAGGAAAATGTTTTTATTTTGAGATATTCTCATCTATATTCATTTTGAAATTCTATTTTTGGCCTAAATTGCAACATCTTTAGACGCTGAGTTGTTTTTTGCACAATCTGCAAAATGTGTCTTTAATTTAAATGAAGTTTAAAAACTGTTGGAGGATTAATCCATCACTTTTACTTTCTCGTACCTATATATGTATTGGTTTCATGCCAAAAGTTCGAGGTCGAGATTTTGATGGATATACACGTTTTGGGTCCTCTGAAACTAAAATAGTGGTTTTTGCAACATGGTCTGTGTGTGTGATTAAAATATCTCAAAAACCAAAAAGGCTAGGAGGTTGAAATTTTATATTTAAGTTAGACACCCCCCTGAGGCGAGAAAATAAGCTTTTGATCAAAATCGGCCAAAGAGTACTAGTACTTTACTGATGTCCTTTTTTAGTTTTTTTTTTCGATCTTTAAAACGTATATTCTTATTTACCTTACTAAATGTAAGAGAAAGTTGTGTGCTGTGCGACCAGTCACACCAGATTTGTTAGTCATAGACCGGGCCGAGGTAATCGAAAGTTGTGTACTGTGCTTGTCACACCAGATTTTTTGTGTCGACATGTATTTAGTTTCCGACAGTACGGTTCATTCGATTTTCAAGATGTAAAATTTATAAGTATGACAAAATATATATATTTTGTTACCATGGCAACCATTTCTCCTATCTTTTCTATAGAGTACAAGAGTAAGGTAGTCTTCAGAAGATTTCAATGGCAAAATGAGAATATACATTTTAAAGAGCATCTAAAAAATAATTGATTTTTGAATTTTAATCAAAATCGTTGGAGCGAATTTTGACAAAATCGAAAAAATTGACAAAGTACATCAGTAAAGTACTAGTACTCTTTGGCCGATTTTGATTAAAAGCTTATTTTCACGTCTCAGGTGGGTGCCTAACATAAATATAAAATTTCAACCTCCTAGCTCAATTCCTTCGTCCTTTAAATTGAACCCAGACAGAAACACACACAGACACAGACAGACAAAACGCGAAAACCACTTTTTTGGATTCAGGGGGCCTCAAAACGTGAAGATCCATCAAAATCTCGATATCGAACTTTTGACATGAATCCAATACTTTCTCTCTATATTTGGACCGTTTATTTTGAAAGTGGTGTAAGTCCATTTTCTATTGTTTCGAGAAAATGAAAGGTTAACATTTTTGTTTATTAAAAAATCTATGTACCGAGCAATTTTCAATTGAACAAAACATGGGAATTTTTTAAGAAATTTACCACTAGCTAGTTATACATACAAAATTTACATTATTTTAATCATAAATTATGTGAAATCTCATTTTTGAAAAAAATTGACTTACACCACTTTCAAAATAAACGGTCCATATACCATATATATGATATTAACATATACATATAGGTAAGAGAAAGTAAAAAAAAGTAAGCTTATTCTGTTTTATCTTTTATTTTTGGTTCTAATAAAACGCGGCCAAGATTTATTAAAATATTCTGTTTTAATTCTACTGAGGGTATATTTAATTTAAAAGCTTCTGAGTTCAGAACCAAGGCAATCCTAGGAAATAAGTTAATCATCTCTGGATAATTGTATCGAATATAATAGAAATAATTTTTTATTCACACCCAAATTAATAATAATCTCTATGAAATATCTCCCAATTCTCTTGGAGCTTTTAATGGATTGGCATATACTGTATATGGGGTGGCAGTGGATGGTCGCGTGGCGGTTGGCATGGTAACTACAACCAACCGGAAGAAGCCCAGGCGTGACAAAGCCATCATCAGGGGCGTTACGGCAATCACAGTTCACTCACTCACTCATTTATTATATTAGTCACGAGTAATGGTCGTATGCTCTTTGTGTTTGTCCCGCAGGTAGTTATGACACCATAGACCCAGATTCAAGAAATTCTCCTTGAAAAGTTTTGTAATCTAATTATATATTATTCTGCTGAACTATATTTTATGATTTTTAATTAAAATTCCACTTGTTTTAAATGCACTTTGTATTTATAGGCCTATTATTCAAACCTATTTAACATTAAAACTATTCTCAATTGTACGGTGTGGAACCTTTTTTTACAGAGGTTGAATATTAGCTTCTGGTGCCAAAGGTCGAGGGTTCGCAACCCGTTCCAGATGAAAAAATTTATTTCAATTGAATTGAATACCAATTAATCGAAATAATTAGCCACAGATGCCGAAAAATCCTAAATTAAAAAAAAAATATTTTTCGGACTTTTTGGCAAATCGCTTAGGTTGTTGCAGTTAAGAAATGACAAGCACGGCGGATCTCAGATGAGCGGTCCCGAAGAATCAGAGTGTAGAACGTCACTCGGTTACGATCTGTATAATAAAATTTAAATTTATAATCGCTTAAATGGCATCAGTGGCCTAGAAGGAAAACTAGAAAAACTGAAACTTTTAAACTTTTTTTTTTAATATTAAGATGGAAAAAAAAAAATTTTTCGGGGGGGGAAGCGAACCCAGAACCCCAGGCACGAGAAGTTAAAATCTTTTTTATAAACTTTATTTAAACATATAAATTGTAATTACGATACAGAAAATTCAGACATATTTATTTATAGCAACTACTATGCAATTGATTTAAATCAATTTTCTGCCTGGATTCTTTTGGCTTTTGAGATTATCAATATTTAAATTGTCGCTATTTCTAACCTCTCGGGGATGGGGGTTGGTGATTTATACATAAAAACTAATGGTAATGAATTAGTTGGGACAATAAGAAAAAAAAAAATAATTGTCAAAACGTTTTCTTGATAGGCTAATAAATGAGTGAAATGACCAAACCACTTACGTACCATTTTCATTTCATGATCAATTTAAAAAGACTGAAAATAGTCAAAGAAAAAAAATTTCTAAAGAATAACTCGTTGAGAGGTTTCTATTTTCTCATTCTTAAACACCCTGTGCGTCTTTTTTATGACATCACGAACAGTAATAATTTTTCAACTAGAGATGTAAATATTTGGCAGTTATTCAGGATCGCCTAACTTCATAAAACATTCAACAGCCACTGAATTTGATTAAAAGGAAAGATATCTCAATTAACTACTCCTCTATACTATCAATAAACGAATAGGAAATAAAAAATAAATAACCCCGGCAATTTATCATCAAATACAAGTTAAATTTCGATAATATCGAGAGACTCGTAATGAATTTCCATATTCCCTCAGTAAATATGCTCTATGCTGCCTGCATATATGTATGAACAAAGTGGATATCGTAAGCGGATCTCTCCCCCTTTGGAACGTTAAGTGTTAACGAATCCACCCCCACAGTCGACAACGACCACGGCGACGGCGAGACGAGGGTTCCCCTTACAAAACAAGAATCCCCCTTGAATTGCATCCCCCCCCCCATTGAAATGTCGATATAGATATCGAAAAGAGATGGGAGAGAGAATCGTTCAATGAATGTGCTTTAACTAGACAATATTATGATCGACCATCGAATGTTAAATAGAAGAGAAGAGCCTTGTCAACAATTATTAAGAGTGACTGACTTTATTATTATTTGTCACAACATATTGGATTAAAAATATTTTAATGTCAATAAAAAAGATAAAAAAAAAAACCTGATGGGATGTAAAAAAATTTTTAAGAGATCTTTTTCTGCTTTATGTTTAAAGCCGCCGAGAGGGGGCTGGAATTTAAGAGCAGCCTATAAAACTGAATTTAGATTAGATTAATTAAATATATAAAAATTAGAACTACTGTAGAATAATAACTACATTTGAACTTATATTGGAGAGAATAATAATGTTAACTAGGTTGAGCTTTGTTTGAAAAATCTGGTGTGACTGGCGCATATCACACAACTTTCTCTTACCTTCGGTAATTGAAAGTTGTGTTCTGTGCTTGTCACATCAGATTTTTTAGTCACCGTAAGTACATTCAAATTTCAAGATGTAAAATTTATAAGTATGGGAAAATATTTAATTTTGTTACCATGGCAACCATTTCTCCTATCTTTTCTATGGAGAGTACAAGAGTAAAGGGGTCTTCAGAAGATTTCAATTGCAAAATGAGACTATACATTTTAAAGAGCATCTAAAAAATAAATGATTTTTGAATTTTAATCAAAATCGCTAGAGCGAATTTTGAGAAAAAAGAAAAAAACTGCAAAAGTGTATCAGTAAAATACTAGTACTCTTTGGTCGATTTTGTTCAAAAGCTTGGTGTCACGTGCCAGGGGGTGTCTAACTTAAATATGAAATTTTAACTTCCTAGCTCTTTTCGTTCTTGAGATATTTTGTCCAGCACACAGACAGACCATGTCGCGAAAACCATTTTTTGGATTCAGGAGATTCTCACTTATTATTTTGATGGGCCAACTCTCCAGCACATATGATACATAAATTTACATGTATTTCCATAACGACCAACTCCGGGACTTTAACAATTTTGAAGGACTGAAGATAGGTAAATAAAATTCACCCGAAACGTAATAAATCGGAGGCTTTTATTTTTGGCTGCACTTCTTTAGTTATTCTAAATGAATAAAATCAAAGAGGAAATAAAAACAAGACTTATTTTCTGCCCGAATTATTTTAATTTCCTTTGTCGACGTTTCGGGGACTAAGCTTCACCCATCTTCATGACAAAGGTGTTAAAAAATTCTTAGCGCTGCCTTCTTTAGTTGTTATGAAAGAATGTTAGTATAATTCTGAATACACAAATTCATTTGCGTGTACAGTGAGGGTCAATATTAAGTCCCATCCGTGCGTTTTCTACTTGTGTTTATTTTATTGTTTAAAAAAAAAAATAGTATAAATTTTTTAATGGAATCTTTTATGGTTCAAATCTAGAAAAATTCCAATGAAGATTTTCATTTTATTTTATAAAAACAATGAAATAATCACAAGTAGAAAACGCATGGGTGGGACTTAATTGACTTATTGACCCTCACTGTACATATGCTGAGCCACTATCAGAGTAAATGCAAGCAATAAATTAATTTAATCATCTTTTTAGAAATAAATTAGCCGCCGGCTTTAAATAGAAACTCAAGAGTAAGAGCCCATTCGAAGTCAAGCCGCGCAGCTAGTATAAAATAAGACCCATAAAAGCTATTTAATGACTTGTGATGCCAAAAGAAGAAAAAAATTTGTTTCTATAATAATATTTAATTAAAAAAGAAATTATTAACTTTCACGCCTAAAAATAAAAGGAAGCTTCTAAAGATGCTCTGCTGTTTGTTTGGTTGCCTGTATTTAGGCTGAGCCTCTATTTTAGACATTATAAAAGATACATAAAAAATAATTATAGAATTATCTATTCACAATTTAAAAAAAGGTGTAATAAAAATATCACAATTATTTGGAAGAATACCACTAAGCAAGGCCAAGTAGCGCCGAATCTCGGATGGGTGGACACGAATACAACATCTTGTTGAACGCGTATCAATATTAATTTTTTTGGCAAATCACTTTTAGAGTGATAATGATCTTTAAAAAAAATACTTGATGGTAAGATAATTTTACATTTTTTAAAATTAATTCCCAATAAGCCCAATAAACTACCAAATTAATCTTGTTTTAATCCCCAAAAACTAAAAGTATTTTTCTCCTCTGGTATGTTTCTTAGTTGATAATAAATTACACTTTTCTTTTTTCAGTGAACCGCCGATTTTACAAATTCACAACGGCAGTGACCTGATTCTTCGACTTCCATCCGGAAAAAGAATCCGGGACATCAAATGGCTGAGTGTTTGGTGTCGTCGATTCACGGTGAGAATTCGCTAGAGCCAATTCTATTATTTTCAAATGAAATTGATCCGAATTATATTTTCTTTCTCTTTTCTATTCTATTCTACTGAATTCTTTTCTTTGATATAATCTTAAGAAAAGGACTCTAACAAAATTGAATTTCTCTTAAATAGTTGGTCTATAAGAATTTACTAATTTTATCTCTTTCTCTTCCTTGATAACAAATTTCTAGTTTAATTAAGAAGGACAATGTGTGAAAATTGGCTATTTAGTTTTCAAAACTCTTTAAAAAGACTCTGAACAAAAATTCCATTTGAAATTTATTACTTGATCTCCATGATATTAGAGGTATTGTCAATATTTATTAGCTGAAGGATGTGGCTTCGGATCTAACTAAAATAAATACCAAATTGTGTTTATTTCATATCCATTTTACTTTCTCTTACCTTTATATATGTTAATATATATAGAGAGAGAAAGTATTGGATTCATGTCACAAATTCGATGTCGAAATTTTGACGGATATACACGTTTTGAAGTCCCCTGAATCCAAAAAAGTGGTTTTCGCGACACGTCTGTGTGTCTGTGAACAAAATATCTCAAGAACAAAAAGAACCATGAGGTTGAAATTTTATATTTAAGTTAAGCACCCTCTGGCACGTGACACGAAGCTTTTGAACAAAATCAGCCAAAAAGTACTAGTACTCAGTTTTTTTTTTCGATTTTCTCAAAATTCGCTCCAAGGATTTTGATTAAAATTCAAAAATCAAATATTTTAGATGCTCTTTAAAATGTATTTCCTCATTTTGCTCTTGAAATCTTTTGAAGCACAAAAATTGAAGTTGATGGTCGAATGCGCGCTTTGTTGCCCCGGTACTAATGCTGCTGTGGAGAGTGTATTTTCATTTAGTAATGATTACTGGAGTAGTGAGAAATCACAATTATTAGTGAAAACGCTAGCTGTAATATTAACCGTGAAATGCAACATGTGGGACACAAATTCCAAAGTATCTTTTTTTTGGATCAGGACAGAAGAAGAGGAAGAAGAAGAATAGAAAATGTGCTCTAAAGAAGATCTTATTTTTAATTACCTGGATTTTTTTTAAGGCGATTCCCCTTAAAAATTTGCAGATAGTTATATTCCATATAACTTGTAACTTTCAGTCCAATCGGAGGTCATTTAGGCTAAAAAGTTTAGAAAAATCGAATTTTTTCATTTTTTTTTTTTTTTTTAATTTGGACACCCCAAATACAATTTTTCTGATCCCTGAATGAATGCTAAAAAAAAAACATTTTTTTACGATATTCTATAGTTCTTTATCTTTCGACAAACTATTCATCCGTGAAAATCTGTTAATAATTAACGAAATTATAAACAAACTAGCGCGCCGCCCGCCTTCGGGAGAAATCGTAAATTTAGGAATTAATAACTCAAAAGTTATAGGAGTTTCGGGACCCGAGTATTTTTCCGGGACTCTCCATAACGCCCTCTATAAGACTGCAAAATTTCGTTTCAAAATTCCAACGGGAAGTTGGTCAAACAGAGCATGACAGACGGAAGAAGACAGACAGACAGACAGACGGACGGACGGACGACTCCGCAATTATTATATATAGAAGTTATCAAAGTCTGGTAAAAAAAAAAAACACTCTGGCTGCCTATCTTTTAGGCGCTTTGCCTTCTCTCCGACAGTAGAGCTCATAAGAATCAATTTTAGATATATTTAACTATTTTTGTTTATTATTTCGCAAATAATTAATAGATTTTCACGAATGAAGGATTTTTGGAAAGCTAAAGAACTATAGAATATAGCAAAAATATGTTTTTGCATTCAGGAATCAGAAAAATTGTATTAGGGGTGCCCAAAGTAAAAAAAAAGTTTTCTATTAAAAAATTCGATTTTTCTAAACTTTTAGCCCTTTTACGGCTAAATGACCTGATATATAAAATTGTTTTTACTACAATTTCTTTCAATGTACTTCTTTCTTATAGAAAATTCGTCATCTTATCATTAAATAATGCAATATCTTTATTAATTTAATTTTAATGAAATACGAAGATGATCTTTTTAAAGAAAAAATTAAATTATTTGAAAAGCAAAATCGATTTCCAATAAATTCTAAAATCATATCCCTATATAAAATGATATATAAATTCTCATGAAACATTCATAACACCAACACTCACCATAATCTCATGGATAAATCATTGAATTATAATTTTCTTGCCTTTTGTGATAAATTTTATTAGAAAAATTCTAAAAATACTTTATTTTTCATATTTCTTCTATTGTGAAAATAAATCAAAATAATTTTCATCTTTTTAGATAGTCTAAACTCAAAATCAACCTTTATTAATAATTCAATATTGTTTGAGTTTCAGAAATTATTTAATTTTAAAATATTGACAATCCAAAGTCATTAAAGAATTAATTTTCTCCGAAGGAAGAATATAGTTGAATGTTCGTATTTAAATTTGGTAGAAAAAAATGAGCAACGCAGCTACTTTTATTTCATTTTATTTTCTACCAAATTTAAATATGAATTAATTTTCGATAAATTCCTCTAGAACATCTCACGCATGCGCAAGTGTCATTTCTTTTGAAATTTATCAAGTGGACATGCCACCGCGGGCTTAGTGTAGTTGGTAGCGCGCCTTTCTTGTATACCAAGGATCGCGGGTTTGGATTCCAGGCAGTCCGATGATTTTATTTAATCCATTTGGATACCAATTAAAAATAATCTGGTGTGACAAGCACAGAACACAACTTTCTATTGCCGAAGTTGTGGGACCAGACACACCAGATTTTTTATATTATAGTGCTTAAATATCTTAAATGGCTTGGATCCCATGGAGGGAGGTTCAACCCCGTAGCTAGGCCTTTAGTAATTATTACGAATATAAGATTATTCAAATGAATATTACAACTATACAATTTTAACTTTATTTTCGTATATATCTGTTACGTATAATGGTTACCTTGCTGGGGTTTCTAGTAAAAGAAAAATTTTATTTAATTTTCTGGCTGCAAGTTTCTTAATAATAAATTCAGAATATAATACAGTAACTATAATTATTACTCCATTATGTATTGCAAGTCTTGTTTGTCGGTAAAGTCATCAAATGACCATCGCCTAAAAGAGATTTTGTTTCCACTTTCCCCCTGCGCTCTCATTCCCTTTTGCCCTTTTTATGACTCACTTCTGGATCCCTCGTCTCCTTTTATATGAACCGATTTGTCACGCGTGCCCAGGCGTGACTTTTATCCTTTCCGGACTAATGGCTCACAACTTGATAAATTATGAAATAATACAATTATTCAAGCAGAATTAAAATAAATCTTAACAATTTTTTTTTTTATATTATAAGTTAAACTTGACATTTAAATAAAAAAAAAAAAAAAAAAAAAAAAAACTAAATTATTTTTTATCCCAACGAGTAGATGGCTGGCTGGCTACTTCAAACTTTATTTTCATTTTCTTTTTTACTGTTTACTAAATTTGGATCTTATTTACAATTTGCCTAAGAGCTATTCAAAGAGCAGAGTACAATTAATAATTAGAAAACTGAATTCAAAAACAGAATTTAATTTTACTTTCTCTTACCGATATATATGTTAATATAATATATTCATGTCAAAAATTCGAAGTCTAGATTTTGATGGATCTTCACGTTTTGAGGTCCCTTGAATCCAAAAAAGTGGTTTTCGCGACATGGTCTGTCTGTCTGTCTGTCTGTGTTCAATTTTAAGCATGAAGGAATTGAGCCAGGAGGTTGAAATTTTATATTTTAGTTTTATACCCTCCTGGACCGTGAAAATAAGCTTTTAATCAAAATCGGCCAAAGAGTATTAGTACTTTACTGATGCACTTTTTCAGTTTTTTCGATTTTCTCAAAATTCGCTCCGATTTTTTTTTTTTTTTAATTCATAAATCACTTATTTTTTAGATGCTCTTTAAAATGTATATTCTCATTTTGCCATTGAAATCTTCTGAAGACCACTTTACTTTTGTATTTCATAGGAAAGATAGTAGAAATGGTTGCCATGATATAACAAAATATAAATAGTAGAAAATAAAAGGCCGACCAGCTAAGTTAATTTCTTTATTTAAGAACCCACAGCCATGAAGATGGTCGCATAGTCGACCGAAACGTCGCTGTGGGTTCTTAAATAAAGAAATTAACTTAGCTGCTCGGCCTTTTATTTTGACTACATACTGATTCAGCTATTCGCTTCGCTATCAAAATATAAATATTTTCCCATACTTATAAATTTTACATCTTGAATTCAAATGTTCCGACTGTCGGGAACTAAATATATGTGGACACAAAAAATCTGGTGTGACAAGCTCAGTACACAATTTTCGATTACCGAAGGTAAGAGAAAGTTGTGTGCTGTGCCCCAGTCAAACCAGATTTTTTTTTTTACTCTCTTCGGAATCTGAGGTCAAATAATCTGAACGATTCTTCAATTACGATATATACATCCAATTGACATGAAATTAATTTAATCATATTCAATGCCATCATTAATATTAAAGAGATATGCAGATCGACTCCGTTTAATCGGATTTTTTTTTTCAAGAAGCACCTACTCAGACTAATGAGGATTTATTGTATGGAAAAGCAACTTATTAAAAAACAAAATCGAACAAATAAATATCTAAGGAGTGGAGGATTACCAATTAGAGCGGTAGCAAATAAATAAATCCTCGACTTATTGTTGTTATATGAGACAGTTTTTTGATATATATAAATGATATAGAGGGTTGATTACCCTCACCGGCGACAGGCAACTTTTGATAAAGTCCCTAGGGATCCCCTCCCCCTCTCCCTTGCCTTCGAGAGGGATAGTAATCCTGTCTCGCGGGGTGAGATCTCGTCCGTTTGATCGGCCTATTCCGGTTTATCGTTTCCGCGAAATCTGAACCCAAACTAGGGTGCATGAAATCTATCTACACCCACACACCCACATGCACATAAGCTTATTCTAATATAAATTTAATGCTTTAGGACTGGATATCCGTCCAATTATCATATTTGTTTTTTACTTTCTCTTACATATACTATATGTAATATATAGTTAGTGAGAAAGCACTTCGCAACTTGGTCTGTCTGTGAACAAAATATCTCAAGAATGAAAAGAGCTAGGAGGTTGAAATTTTATATTTAAGTTAGATACACCCCGGGGACATAACACGAGGCTTCGGCCAAAGAGTACTAGTACTTTACTGATGTCAGGGGCGTATTTAAGGGGGGGGGGGGGGGGCCCCCCCCCCCCCCCCCCCCCCCCCCAAACACATATACAAATATACAACACACCCACAACAAAACAACCCCCTCCACGCACAACTCTCTTTTTTACCACAAAAAAAAAATCACCAACATCAAAATAATAAGAAAAAAAATATAAAAAAAAAAAATAAACACAAAAACCCTGAAAATTCCCCCCCCCCCCCCAAAAAAACAATAACCCCCACTGATGTACTTTTTCAGTTTTTTCGATTTTCTCAGTATTCGCAGGGACTTTGCAGCCAGGAGATTAAATAAAAAAATCTTTTATTTAATTTTTATTTGTCGACGTTTCGGTAGCCAATCACGACCTTCAATATTTGCCCTGATGAAGGTCGTGATTGGCGACCGAAACGTCGGCAAATAAAAATTAAAATAAAGATTTTTTATTTAATCTCCTGGCTGCAAAGTCCATGCGAATCCTGAGTAAATCTCCACAGCCAAAAAACATCAATTTATTGCAATAATTTTGTTTAAAATTCATAAATCAATTATTTTTTAGATACAGTAGAGTCCCGGTAATCCGAACCTCGCTAATCTGAACTTCCGGTTAATCCGAGCTCTTTTTGCGTACGATATTTTTTTTTTTTTTAAGAGGAATATAAATGAAAATTAGACATTAAAGGAACTTTATTTTATTAAAAAATACTAATTATAAAAAATAGAGAAATAGTATAAGCATTTACAACTAACACATCACGCAAATTAATGAGTTTCTTTTTCTCTTAATTAAACGTAAATAAATATTATGAAATATTTATTTAGAGTTTAATATCACCGACAAGTTTCACGGTTTACAACGTTATAAATACGACTTTATTATCAAAATTAACTAATTAAAGCTTACAAATCCGGTTAATCCGAACTTCCCGATAATCCGAACGACCCTCGGTCCCAATTAGTTCGGATTAACGGGACTCTACTGTACTTTTAAAATTTACCCTTGAAATCTTTTGAAGCACACTTTACTCTTGTACCTCATAGGAAAGATAGGAGAAATGTTGCCATGGTAACAAAATATAAATATTTTCCCATGTTTATAAATTTTACATCATGAATTCTCATTCACAATCACACTCACACAGTCTTTTCGGCAACTCAGGCCATATAAGACATTTACGATAACCGTTATTGATTAATATACATATTGGGGGCCCAGGCATTCTTATTTAAGCTATTTGGATACCAAATGGCTTAAATAAAATCATCGGACTGCCTAGGATCCGAATCCTTGACCCTTGGTATAGAAGGCCAGCACGCTAACCCCTACACCAAGCCCGGGGCATCTTGAATTCAAATGTGCCTTACTGTCGACACAAAAAATCTGCTGTGACAAGCACAGAACTTAACTTTCGATTACCAAAAGTAGGGAAAGTTGTGCGGTTCGACAAGTCACACCGGATTTGTTTTCTTTCTCTTATCTATTTATGTTGGGGAAAAAGTATTGTGATCGTGTATATCTATAGATTACGATTTCAAACTGTTTATTTCTTTAATGAGTGCACGAGAGTTTAACTAATTCCCCCTGATCCACGCAACCCTTCAAGGCAACCTGCAACAGGTCACTCACTGATTCCAAAAAAAGTGAGTCTCGTAAAATGGTTTGTTAGTCTGTCTGTGAGTCTATTTATGTGCAAATTATCTCAAGAACGAAAATGCTACGAGGCCTTACCAGGACGGAAGAGTTGGCCAGTAATTCATTCTACTATTTCTCCTTTTCTCCGTGCATTTCTTGAGTTTCGGTTCTTTTTATTTTTTTCTTTTGTCCACATTTTGAATACATGTTTTCAAATTCAGTGCAATTTTCGTGCAACGTTTGCAAATGATACACTGAAGCCTGTCTTCAATAATTCGTCTTTCAAAATAGTTTAGTTCTCTCCAAAACCCACACAGTTATCATCTTCTCTCCCTTCACCCTCTTCATCCGATACAAAATGCAGGACTCTAATTGTTAGCAAAAGTATGGCCATCTCTCCTAATTTTTCGGGAGAGATGGCCACGAGACAAAATTTATTAGTCCTTTGACGTTACGTTCAAATTAATCAGGTTTTCTTTTTTGATTAATCAAAATCACTAATTTAAAAAAAAAGGATCTCTTTTTAATTAAAATGAAATATTTCACATTTATTTGTTCCTAACATCGTTTAATTATTGTTTATCATCTATTTCTTGTTTGGCATTATCAAAGCTAAACACCCACGTTCATTTTGTCGGTGGTGTAATAAACACGTGTGAAGTGGGTGTATGGCTCCTCTCTCTCTCGGTCCTAATAAAATGAAGGAGTTTTTTTTTTTTCATTTTTTTCTCTCTCTCTGTCATCATCTGAAATTTCCATATGCTTGCCACCGGGTTGGCTTCATCTTTCCAATTACATAAAAGTTAAAATTAAATCAACTAACTAACTATTCAAGCAAAAGATGTAAAGGAAATCACAGAGTAATTAAAAGGGAGTTTAATACGCGTACGTCACCCCCCCCCCTCCCTCTCTCTCTTTCTCTCTCAATTCTAATTAATTTTTTTAATGAAAAATTTCTAAATAACACTCAATTGCAAAATAAATAATCATTTTACTTAAGAATTTATTAAACTGTGAAATTATAATAAATGAGGTTTTGTAGAGATCAGTTTCTTTGTTTCATTTTATTAAAAAATAGTCAACAAAATTGCAAAACTTCCTCCCTTTTTTTAATCAGAGCTAATCCTGTACCAGGCCCTGTTCAGGCATTTCTATTGTATTTAAGCCAGCTGGTATCCAAATTGCTTAAATAAAATCATCGGACTGTCTTGGGGTCCAAACCCGCGACGTTTGGTATAGGAGGTAGGCACGCTACCAATTACGCCCAACCCGGGGGCAAGCCTTGGTTCTTAATAAATATTTACAGCGCATTTTTACCGCTCCTTATGAACCGATTCTCTCTTCGTTTTAATACTTTCTTACGATTTCTCTAAATTTGCCAAGTTTCATCCTTATCCGATAAGTGGTAAAGCTAAATCCAAAACGGAGACGAATATTTTTTTAAAAATCTAGTGACGCACAACTTTCCTTTACAAGAGCAAGAGTAAAGAATGTTTCAAAAAGTTTCAAGGGCAAAATGAGAATATAAATTTTAAAGAGCATCTAAAAAATAATTGATTTTTGAATTTTAATCAAAATCGTTAGAGCGAATTTTGAGAAAATCGATAAAAACTGAAAAAGTACATCAGTAAAGTACTAGTACTTTTGAGCCGATTTTGTTCAAAACCTTCCTGTCATATCCCAGAAGAGTTCTTTACTTAAATATAAAATTTCAACCTACCAGGACTTTTCGTTCTTGAGATATTTTGTTCACAGACACCCCCTGACCCACTTTTTTGAACTCAAGGGACCATCAAAATCTCGACATCGAATTTTTGACATAATTCCATTACTTGTTCTCTCTATATATTACATATATATATGTAAGATAAAGTAAAAAGCATGAAGTTATAAGACAATCCTTCCCCATTTGACTCCTCCATTTCCTTACCCTCTGCGGCCTTAAACAAGAGCAGAGCCGAGAGGAGCAGAGTGAAGCATTCAAACAAAGGTATCTTGCTGCTCGAGAGCGCGCATTCGAATGCTAATGAACGCCAATTAGCGCATGTCAACGCCAGAAGCATCTTGAGTCTATATTATTTTTGCTACTCATCAACCCATAAATTACATTTATATTCATAGACATAGAAGGACGGGTCCATTTATTGTTATCCATCAAACTTGATGGTTATGTTTGTTGGGCCTATATTCAGGAAATAATTGTATTTGGATTTTCTGTTTTTACTTTCTCTTATCTATACCATATAGGCCATATATATATGGAAACAAAGTAAAAAAAAAAACAAAAAAAAACAATACTTTCTCTCTATATATTTCATATATAGGTAAGAGAAAGTGAAAAATCTAATGTGACTGTCGCACATCACACAACTTTGTATCCGCTCCCCCCCCCCTTGACTTTTTTGTTGATACTTCCGTTAGACAATAAATGTTAAATATTGAAGTGCATATGTGGACATTCATCAGTTTCAAAAATGTGAAAATGTTATTTTACGCGTTATACGAGACTGTTTATTGCGAGTTATATTACTAGTCGCAAATTTTTCATTGCATCATGAATTCAAGTGTTCGGGTGCGCGTTATTCGGGAGTTATTGTACTATGTAAAAAAATCCGGTGTGAAGGTCGCACAGCACAAAACTTTCTCTTACCTCCAGTAAGAGAAAGCTGTGTTCTGTGCTTGTCACACCAGATTTTTTGTGTCTGCATATGTTTATTTAACAAGACATGTGAGTGTTCTTTATTGATGAGGCCAAACATCCCATGGCCCCCGGGAATCGAACCCAGGATCTCCGCCTTTCCGGGGCATAGGCGTGCTATATTGGTGCAGGTCGAGGGTCCGGTGGCCTGGTGCAATGGATAGCACGCCTATGCCCCGGAAAGGCGGAGATCCTGGGTTCGATTCCCGGGGGCCATGGGATGTTTGGCCTCATCAATAAAGAACACTCACATGTCTTGTTAAATATATCTATGACTCAGTTAAAGTCCGAATCGAGGTATTTTGAATACTATTATCTTTTTCAAATAATAGATCTCGAAAAATATTTAGGCATATGTTTAGTTTCCGTCAATATATTAAAATTCAAGGTGTAAAATTATAAACATGGGAAAATATTTATATTTTGTTACCATGGCACCATTTCTTTTATATTTCATATGAAGTACAAGAGTAAAGTGGTTTTAAAAAGATTTCAATGGTAAAATGAGAATATACATTTTAAAGAGCATCTAAAAAATAATTGACTTGAATTTTAATCAAAATCGTTGGAGCTAATTTTGAGAAAATCGAAAAAAAAACTGAAAAACTACGTCAGTAAAGTACTAGTACTTTTAGACCGATTTTGATTAAAAGCATATTTTCACGCCCTAGGGAGGGGCCTAACTTAAATATTAAATTTTAACCTCCTAGTTCAATTCCTTCATGTTTTACATTGAACACACACAAATTCAAATTCAAATTCAATTTATTGTCCGATCTCAACAGTACATATTTTTCTTTTTTTTTTTGAAACAACTTTCTCTGCGAAACCTTATTGTTTATCTGCAGAGAAAATCTTTTTTACACAAATTCCTTTTGTTTTTTGTTTTTCCATTTTACATAGCATATGAAGAAGTAACAGTATTAATCTAAATCAATTAGTCTACAATTTCTCTCTTTTTTTGACAGTATATAAATTTCAATACCTTTTTTAATTCATATTGAGTTTTTATGTTCAACAACTCTACATTATCATTTACAAGTGATTTCACCACATAGTCTAGGGTCCTTTTCCCATATTTATTTGTAGTCATTGGTAGACTCACCATCTCCCTTTCCATCATTCTTGTATTATATCTATTAATAATTTTATCACATAAATCAATTTTAAAATAGAACTTTTCCAAGACAGTTTTTTCATATAAATCTTTAATCATCAAAATATTGAAGTTTTGACAAATTATATTCTTATCTTTCATTCCGAATTTATTTCCTAACATTTTAATAAAACGATTTTGAATCAATTGTAATTTATTGATCACATGCTCGCCTGCACTTCCCCAGGACGAGATGCCATATCTGAGATGTGACTCCACCAATGACTTATATAATAGCACCAAGGATTCACCATTTATTTTAATTTGTATATTTGATAATACATAATATAGAGACTTTAATTTATTGTTAAGATACTTGTAGTGTAGACAGACAGACATACAGATAGACTTTTTGGATTCAGAGGACCTCAAAACGTGTATATTCATCAAAATCTTGACAAATCGAATTTTTGACATGAATCCTTTCTCTCTATATATATTAACGTGTATATAGATGTAAGAGAAAGTAAAAAAGGAAATTAAATTTTCTTTTTTATCCATTCGTGAAATACCCAAGAGTTTAATGTAATTATTTTAAAAACTCTTCGAGTATAGCATTGAATGAAATCTATTTCTTATAGATAGGAATAGGAGGCCTTGTTCAGTCCGTTGAAAGAAACAAATTAAATATATCTTATTTATTTATTTCCACAAATTTCCAGACTCTCTTCTCACTGAGGTAGACCTGCGGCACAGCGGTCGAAACCTGTGGTATGAAGAAATTAAATTAATAATTTAATAAATAAGATATATTTTTTTTTAATATATTTTGTTTCTTTCAACGGGCTGAACAAGGCCTCCTATTCCTATCTATTGTTAAATCTACAGTCCTGGGTGAGTGCAAATCTATTTCTTATTGCTAAACCCTCAAAACTGAAAGGAATAAAATTTCGCATTGTCTAATCATTGGACTCCTATAAAAATTAAAGCTTAAGGTGGATTTGGTCGCCCTATGAGAGAAAAGTTTAGAATCTTTATAATTTGATTGCCTATTTTTCTATCTAAATTTTTAATTTATCTTTCCCCTCTCATATATAACTTTTTTTTCTAGAACTTTCCCTTCTTAAATCTCAATCCCCTCTTCCAAAATAAATCTTAGTTACCCCATGATTGGATACAAATGATCTACTTGTTTTAATATACTCTCAGTCCCTTTGAATAAATAACGATATTAAACGTCCCCTTTTCACTCTATAAAAATATTATCACATCACCCTGCACTCAGATCAAATCTAAATTTAATATACAGTATTAAGATGCTACCCCAACATCTTAAGTGAAATTTTATATATAGGGGAGACCGGGGCAGGTTGGCCCACGGGGCAGGTCAAGGTTAGTAGAAAGACAAGGTTGTCTCATACGGAGTGGAAAATGGTGGGGGGTTTTGGCAGATGACGTCACTCGAGTCCAAGATTCCCTAGTGACAAACGTTCTGAGTGCATATAGCCTATATATATTCCCTAATATAGCTATTTGATATTTTGTGCTTACATTACACATCCTTTAATAAATCGATTTGGACATTGTCTTATCATTTTTGCTTATATTGGAGGTAATTAATTGAATGTTAAATCAAATAGTTAAAAAATATATATTTGATTCTAATCATAACCTTTTTCAAAATATTCGATTTAGGCTGTTTTTTCATCTTTTTGAACCAACATTTAATTTGTGTGTTTGTGGCGCTTTCTTTACATGCATTCAAGGTAATTAATGAAATACTAAATCAATTATTTAAAATATATATTTGATTCAAATCATTCTTTTAGATGCCTGGAACAATTTGCTCAGTTGCAATTTGTAAAAATTCTTATTATAAACAAAAGGAAGGTGAAGAAAAATTAATATTTTTTTCATTTCCAAAAGATGATAGCCTACGAAAAGAATGGATTAGAAGATGTTATCGAAAAGATAGTGTAAATCCAAAAACGGGAAGAATTTGCAACGTGCATTTTGCGAAATCTGATTTTCAAGAAGACATGCGAGCGAAAATTATGAATTTACCCCCCAAAATTCGATTAAAGCCAACAGGTAGGTAAAAAATACTCTATATATAGACTATATATATATACAAGGCTTTTTTCACTATAGGCTATACCCATGTCCACTGAGATTCTAATTTTACTTTTTATTTTAGTAATATCTTATTTATTATTAATATATCAATTTTTTCAGCTGTTCCATCGTTATTTTTAAAACCTAGTGATGAACCAATTCCTGAGGAATCAGCACGATTGGCCCGAGCTAAAAGAAAGGAAGAAAAAGAAATATTGGTTGATTTAATGAAGAATGTTTCTGAAACTTCAAGTCTACAAACAATTATTTCAGAAAAAGATGAAGAAGATAAAATAGATGAAGAAGGCAATTTAAGAAAAAGATACGAAGGAATATTATTAGAAAATAGACAATTGAATGAGAAAATAATAGAAAAACAGCAAGAAATAATTAACTTAAAAAACCGATGTGCCAAAGACGAAGATACTATTAAAAGTTTAAAACAACAAATAGAAATAATTAATTCCAATTTCAATGGCAAGATACAGGAAATATTTAAAGATATATTTACTCCCAAACAACTTGACGTAATTTTACAAAAAAAAAATAAAGCCAAGTGGACGGAAGAAGATATAACAAGAGCTTTTACCTTAAGGTACTTAGGTAAAAAGTGCTATATTTATTTGAGAAACACTATGAAAATACCATTGCCTGGAATATCAACTTTACAAAGATGGGCTGCAAATATAAACCTGAGAAATGGTTTATTAAAAGAAGTTTTAAGAATTATGGATATTTCGGGGAAATCCAAAACAAACTTTCAAAAAGAGACTATTCTTTCATTTGATGAAATGAAGGTGTCTTCTGTTTATGAATATGACCAGAAAGAAGATGAAGTTGTAGGACCATATAAATACATGCAGGTTGTGATGGCCCGAGGGCTCTTTGACAATTGGAAGCAGCCCATTTTTGTTGATTTTGATACAAAAATGACTAAATCAATATTAGATGATGTTATTGTAAATTTACATGCTGTTGGATATAATGTAGTTGGATGCACCTCTGACTGTGGAGGAGGAAATCAAGGTCTTTGGAAAGAATTGTCTGTTGATATAGACCATTCATACTATTTACATCCTATAACAAAAGAGAGAATTCATATTTTTCCAGATGCTCCCCACATTTTAAAACTCATTAGAAACTGGTTTATTGATACTGGTTTTATCCTAGAAAATGGATTTGTAATCCGAAAAGATTTAGTACAACAACTAATTGAAAATAGAAAAAGTGAGATTAGCTCTCTTCACAAATTAACTCCTTTACACATTTTATGCGAAGGATCACAAAGACAAAATGTTTCTTTGGCTGCACAACTATTTTCACACACAACTTCTGTTGGTCTCAAACACTATTCGGATGATGTTAATAAACAAGAAATAGAAGTATTGAGCCAATTTATCGAATTGATAAGCAATTGGTTTGATTTAATGAATTGTTATACTCCTTCACACACAATAGCTACAAAGAAACCCTATGGTAACCAGCTAAATATGCAAAATGAATTATTAACAAAAATAAAAACAACTTTTAAAACTATGAGATGTATTGGAAAACAAAGTATTCAAGTTTTCCAAAAAGCTTTGCTTATAAATTCAAGCTCAGTGCAAAATTTATATAATGACATGAAAATAAAACATGATATTTCTTATCTTTTAACCCATCGGCTAAATCAAGATTGTTTAGAAAACTTTTTCTCTCAGGTATTTTTATTAATTTTTATTTGAAAAAATTATGAAACCATACAGAGCTTATTTTTTCATATTAATATTAATATTTTAAGATATTCATTTATCTCATTTTTTAAAGTATATATATATATTATGGAAACTTCTAGCATGGAAAGTTCCCATATTAAATTTAGAGATTCATTATATAAACAAAAGATTAGAATTCAAATTTTAAAATAGAAAATAGTAATTTTTTTTTAGATTGAGAAAAAAAATAAAATAATTTTTACTTTTTCTATATATATATTTTCAGATTAGAACCAGAGGTGGCCTCTACGATCATCCTTCCCCGTTGGATGCATTGTATAGAATAAGGATGATTCTTCTAGGTAAAAATCCTGGAATTACCAATATTCATTCCAATATAATTCAAAATCCAGAAATGAATAAAGAAGAATTTGTTTTATCAAAAACCTTGAAAGATGCAGTAATTCCAATCCCAAAAATTGACGAAGAACCAAGAGATTGGGATACTATAGGAATTAGTACTAGTGATTCTAGTCCATCTTCTGATAATTCAAGAATTCAAGAAAATTCGTTCCAAGAAGAAGATGGCCTGATGTATATTGCTGGATTTCTGGCAAAAAAACAGAAGCAAAATTTTCCCAATCTTGGAACTTATTCTTCTGAACAAGGGCCTTCATCCTCGACTTGGATTACAAACCTGTCTTATGGGGGACTTACTGTCCCATCCGATGATTGGGCAGTAAATATAAAAAAAATGGAAAATTTTTTTCAAAAATATAACAAAGGCAGTTTAAAAAAAGGAAAAAACATCGTAAATAAAATAACTAAATATGTATTTAAAAAATGCCCAGAAATTCCTATAATTTTAGTAAAATCGTTCGTTAAATTAAGAGTTTTACTTAGAATAAAATTTTTTAATTCTCAAAGAGTAGTTACTAATAGAATTTCTTTAATGAAAAGAAAACTTTCTGACGAGGGAAGAAAAAATCTTAAAAAAAAGAAGAAAACTATTTCATAAGAAATAAATATTAACAGAATAATAGACAGGAAGAGAGGATGTCAGCCAAACAGGAGAAATCCCTATCGAATAAAATTCTCAATCCAGAAGGCGTTTCGGTTTTAATTAAATAAAGTCATCATCAGTTCTCAAGAGATTATTGGCTATCTCAAGGTTGGGATGCAGAGAGTGTTGTTTTATATAAACATATACAAAATTATATAAAAATATAACATTTGCACATCTTATGTGCAAATGTTATATTTATATAATATATATTCTTGAATTATCAGAAGATGGACTAGAATCACTAGTACTAATTCCTATATTATCCCAATCTCTTGGTTCTTCGTCAATTTTTGGGATTGGAATTACTGCATCTTTCAAGGTTTTTGATAAAACAAATTCTTCTTTAATCATTTCTGGGTTTTGAATCATATTGGAATGAATATTAGTAATTCCAGGATTTTTACCTAGAAGAATCATCCTTATTCTATACAATGCATCCAAAGGGGAAGGATGGACGTAGAGGCCACCTCTGGTTCTAACATCTTATGTGCAAATGTTATATTTTTATATAATTTTGTATATGTTTATATAAAACAACACTCTCTGCATCTCAACCTTGAGATAGCCAATAATCTCTTGAGAAATGATGATGGCTTTATTTAATTAAAACCGAAACGCCTACTGGATTGAGATTTTTATTCGATAGGGGCTCTC
>JAKCPI010010623.1:0-17463 GCA_023213315.1 Euborellia annulipes
TCTCTTTATGAACTAATTTTGACTCATCCAAAAACAAAGAATTTCAAATCTGGATTTTTATATTTATCAAATTTTACTTGCAAAGTAAGAAAAATGTCTTTATCTCTTTTGTATATAAATATAACAAGATGTGGCAGGAACTTTTTATTAATTTTTTGCAAAATAAGACCAAAATAAATTTTATTTATATTTTTAGATTAAATTTTATTTTTAATTTTATTAAGATGAAAATAACCTTTCCCTCCTACGAGTTTAAAATAACATATTTATAAAACAAAATGGAAAAAGAATTACATGAAAATTAATATCTACTGATAAGTATCAGGTGTGAAATTCACTTTGGTTGTTCAATTGACGAAGTCAAGCGGAAAGGGGAGGGTGAAATTCAAACAGGAAACCGAATTAAGAAGCGTAACTTCCTTCGAGGAAGGGAATTCCGCTTTGTGCATGAGCAAAAACGTAAGCCCTTAAAATGTCAGCGACACTCGCCAGAAGAACAAATGGACATCTCTGTATGTTGTATTTATTATCAACCCACGTTCCGGATTTATCATTTAATTTTCGTGATTTACGGAGACAGTCTTGTTTGTTTCCGAGTTAATTAAAACCACTTGAGATAAGAAAAGCACTTGATTTATTTTATTTATGTGCGAATAATATTAACATTTCATTATAATGTAGAAAAAAAACTTTAAGATGACGAAGAACATGAAAATTTTAATGAATCAAATAGCTGCCAAAATAAAAAAAAAAAAAGTAAAATTTACTTATGGACACAGGGCCTTGGGGTAACTAAATCTCTCAAGCGTTACTATTAACGTTAAACATATAAAAGTCCAAAGACGAAAAAAAAATTAAGGCTTATTAAAATATCTACGAATTAAAGATGTTGAGTCCATTGAATCCTGTTTCGTTTTTTTTTATTAATTTCATTTAAAGTTCAGTGAATCGCTCTAAGCGATATAATTTATTTAAATAAAATTAGCTATCAATTAATAAATTCCATATCATTTTAGGTGCTCTAAAAAATACCAATAAGAGTAGTCCAACTCAAAAAATATTTGACTTATCCACTTAATCATTCGAATGACAGATATATTCTCGGAAAGACTCTGTTGACTGAAGCACTCGCCTTTTTAAATAAATATACATGTGTACGGCCTTTTGTGTATCAATTAATATGACAACTTTGTGCTTCAATGATATAATATAAACCTATAAGGATTGAAGATGGACAAAGAAAATTTAGTCTCTTCGGCATTTAGCATCCAAAGGTTTTTTTTAAATTTTGCTGATCCAGTACTAGCCCTTCCCTATTTCAACAATAGCAACTTCTTTGTAAATAATAAAGGGAATAGAATATTTTTTTTTTAATTATTATTATTATTATTATTAATATTTTTGTTTTGGCTTTCCCGCCATAACAATATAAGTACAAAAGCATTATAACAAAAAAAAAATGAATACAAAAACATAATAGCAATAACATAATAATAAAAACATTATAAGAATAGCCAAAGTAGAAAATACATCATATGAAAAATATATATAACAAAAACATTGTAATGGTATAACCATTTCCTGGCTTCCCATTATTTAATTATAAATTAAGATTAAGTTTTCACCAAAGCATTGAGTAATTAGAATGATGCCAGTCCCTGGACCCCCAAATTAATTTAATTATATTTACAAATATTTAAATCCTTTATTAATGAACCATCTCTTTAATTTTATAAAATTCCCAATTATTTCTATTTAATAATTTCAACAAACAATTTTATTTAAAAATATTAAATTTATTATTTAAAATTAATTAATTTTTTTATTTAGTAAGAATCCGTGCGGTAAACAAAGAGGCCCCCTACAAGCCTAGGCAAGCCCCCGGGGCGCTCTCTTAATTTAATCATCGCCCGGACGCCAAACCTTGCACATCGCATGTACCTCTTCTCTCGGTACATCCCAAAGTTTTATTATGAGGCTCAGCCTCCTCCCTCAGCAACCACATAGTAGTGTTGCACTTCACCAATGATCTCCCTGGACCATTATCCATTTGGAGATGCTCATATTATTAAATATGGCGTCTTTTTACAAACGGGCTAACCATGGCCGCGGGCCTTTGAACGAGACCTTCCGAGCCCAGCAGTGTTCCAGTCTGGACCGAAAGGATGCTGCCTCAACATCAGATGAGTCCATCAATGTTTTCCCCTTCCCTTCATTTTTATTAATCTAAATTCGCATATAACAAACTATAAACTCTAATTATTTTATTCCAAATATAATCTGGCAATATATTAAATCATTGTTTATAAATTAATCTCAATGCTTTTGGTTGTCTCATAGAAGCGAAATAGCAGATACTCGTACACCCCAATACCGGCGTTGAAGCGAAGCCAACGACCGAGAATCATAATTGTTGTAATCAAATCCGAATAAATAAATCTATTGTTATTTCCTAATTGTTGCTTTTTTTATTGATGTTTCCTGGAGAAGCCAGTTTTCTCGTTACATGGTGGAGTTGCTGTGGGATGAGTTAATTAATTGTTAATTAATTAATTAATCAGGAAACATCAATTATTAATTAACGCTACCTCTTCAAGGACTCAGCCCGAGACACCAAAAGCATTATTATTAGTATTATTCTGGAATTCACTAACCGACCAAATTTACACACTGATTTAATTTCTAAATTCTTAATTTAAAATTTAAATAAAATTAATTTTTTTTAAAAATGAATGACTCTGCCTGTTTAGTCACAATATTATTTAATTTAGATTAATAATTTCAAAATTTTATTGCTAATTTTCATTAAAATAATTTTTTTAATTTTCATTAAAATAATTTTTTAACAATTTCAATTATCTCACTATGGACGAGTTTTCTTTTAGTGAAGCATATTTTGACTCCGTACCCCCTCTCTCAGAGCCTAATCAGTCTGATGAGCCATTTTGGGCCACGACTCCTGAACTAAAACAATTTTGGCAGGAATATCAGCAGTCCTCGTCTTCCCCTGATAATAAAATACCCCTCACCGAGCAATCGAGTTCAAGCTCTCGAGAACCTTACAGCCCCCGTAGTAACCCCTTCAGTCCCTTCTATTCTTTCGGCAATGAATCCGACGATGAATCTGATTTCTTTGACGAGGATGACTATAACGCTCACATGTCCTCGGTATCCCCTCATTCACCCACATATTGTACTGAAACATGTTTAATTTGGCATGAAGCTTTCGAACAAATCCCTAAATTTTCTCATGCTCTTGATTTTGGCTGCTCTCCATCCAATCGATTATATAAATTTATTAAAAGATGCCATTTTGCAACTTAGAATGCCCGATCATTATTCTTATCTCATTGTTTTTGATTGTTTTATCGATGACGCTCAGTCATGGGCAAATAAATGGGCCTCTGAAAATGAGCATCTCGAATACCCTCTCGATAAATTCTTTGATGCATTTCTAGAGCGATTTTGGAATATCTCGATACAACAATGGCTATTTACCAGGTTAAAATCTCCCAATTTTTCCATTCAACCGGGTCCAATTGCTCCTCAATTTGTCCAAAGATACCGCTGGGCTAAACATTCCTCTCTTGAATTTGATGAAAATGAACTTCTTCAATGTTTAATTAAACACCTCCCTGTCAGTTTTCATAACCAATTGCTTTCTCTCCTTCCCGCTGGCTACATAAAAATTTGCAAATATCTCGAAGATTATGACTTGATTCATTTTCCCGACCACGATGAAGAAATTTATGCCTATGAATATTTTTTTGACGAATTTTATAGAATTCCCCCGCGAATTAATCGCTTTTGTCCCTGTCCAAACGTTCACCCCTTCTTCGAACCTCCTTCAGTTTCAGTTAAATGCCCTAAAGTAAATAAAAAGCCTATAAAAAGTTCAGTGGCCTCGATGCCAGTCGAAATGTCCCCGAAGCCATCAGTTGAGAGGCCTGATCAACCTCTTGACTCTGTTAAGTTGGCGAGTGAGTTGCCAGCCAAGGCATCCTCTGCATCTCAGCCGTTAAAATCGGCGAAAAAGCCACTTTTTGTTCTCAAATGGGTACCCCCACGTGAGAAAGCCACCCCAGTTCACAATTCCCAGACGCCGGCCCCTTCTGAAAATTCTAAGTCAAAAGAGATTAAAATTCTCCAGCAAATGCCGCAACCTTTAGTTTCAGCCCCAGTACATGAGCCTTTTGAACCACAAATCTCTGTCGAGTCTGTAGCCCCTATTTTTGAAGCTTCTCCAACTCCTGTCACAGCTCAAAAGAAAGATGTCGAATTTTCACAACTTCCCCACAATCAAATGCTCGATAAACTCGTTGAGAGAGTAGATCGCCTAAATTGTCATTTGGACACCATCGTCCCAATCGAATCCGTAGTTAAAGAGTCGCCCGATCCTTCACCAACGCAAGAACAAGAGACAGACGAGCCTGTTATACTCGCTCTCAATCAAACTTTCGAGATGTTGAGCGATAAGACCTGCTGTTTTGACTCCCTAGATAAACCGGTGGACCAATTTGAGGAAATAAACGTCCCGCCTACAGGCCAGTGCCGTTCCATCATTGAGAGCCCTCAGCTCATAGAAAAACCGTCAGTCGATGCTGTGCCCCCACCTATGGAACCCACTGTCTGTCAGTCGCCAAAGAGACCCATTAGGCCACCCGCATTACCACAAGCGTGCTCTATTTGCAAAATAGACACTATCAAATCAATTTTTTCGGCCTACTCTCATAGAGAAATTGCCCCTGCGAAACCAGAGACGCAACCCGCCACCCCCTTCTTTCAAACAGATTTTTATATCACCGACTCATTTATGTCATCTGAGGCGCGTGAAAGTGTTCCCCTTGTAGATTTTCAGACAAAGTCGCTTCCCCGATTACTCACTGAGAAATTATTTATTTTTAATAAAATTTCACTCTTGGTTGAAAGATGGCAAAGATTGCGATGATGCCAAAGCCCACTCGGCTCCTTTGGGCCCTGAAAAATTATTTTTTGCCCGCCTTTCTCCATTAAAAATAGTCCCCTATATTGGGAGAGCACATCCATGTCTCATTGCCCTAAATCGCCTATTTTATAAACATAAAGTTCGTTTTAAAGAATCCCACCCTGAGGAGCATATACTTGAAACCGCCCTCTGATTTGACTTTTAACCCTGACCTTGACCTCCATTGAAATTACTATTTAAATTTATTTTCTTTAAGATAAATTTGCTTTTAAGCATTAATCTTTTAATTTTTAAAAAACTATTTACATATAAATATCAAAATGATATTTTATTCAATTTCTATATTAGTAAAGCAATCTCCTCACTTGAGTTGCTATTTTAAATGTCATGAATGAGCAATTAGTGTGACTTGTCAGTTCATTTTCTAAAAAAAAAAAAAAAAAAAATTCACTTTAACAATTGTAAATTATTAAACTACAATGGGTGTATATTGATTGTTGGTGAGGTCTAGAATTCAAAAAAAAAAAAAAAATGTTTAATAATAAATAAAATATTTAATTATTTAACTAATGAATAATAAAAAAAAAAAATAATAAATAAATATGTGAAAAATAAATATATGCCAGAAAATGATGAATAATTTCTAAACTTAATAGACACTCAATATGCGAAAAAAAAAACCACTTTCCCCAGTGACCAGTGTTAGTGAAAGTGCTAATTTTAATTTCAGCCCAAGAGGCAAAGTTTATTTGAAATATATATATATTCTTAATGTTCTTAAAATATCTCTAATGAATATCCCCAAAGAGGGAATAATTTATAAAATCATCAATGATTATTTTTGTATTGTTATTATTAGGCTACGAGCCTCACGGTGCATGCTTGCACATTTTTCTTGAGAAAATTTAAGCTGTTTGTGTTGATGAACCCTAGGAAACCGAATACCCTTCCAAAAAAAAAAAAACAAAATTAAAATAATTCTTATTAATGTTGAAGAAGGATCGCAATAGATCCAAAGAGGTGGTATAATTTGAAAAATGCTTGTTTCTTTTGAAGCTTTCTTTGAAGCGAGATAATTGGCGTAATTGGTTATATCGGGAGAGGGATGAATTTCTTGGATTGTCGCGATCATCCAAGTTTATAAATCGTTGTGAAGTCCACGAGCCCCCACTATTCGAAGGTGACAGATTCCCATTCGGAAATAATAAACTCCGGCCAAAGTGCCAAACCTTAATTAATTAATATGAGCTAAGCTCGCGGGTCAATGAACCCAAACTAGTGACTGAGAATCGGGAAAGTACCTCCAGAGAAGGACTTTACCCAAAAATGGTTCCAGCACCCCCTATTATATTTCGCATCTGTGTCAGGCCACTGAGATGGACCTTGAACACAATGCACTTTTCTTCGTGGTTTTTAGGTGGGAATGAGGAATCTGCCCTCAATTGTGGGATCGCAAACGGGATCCGCGTAGAATGTAAATGAGACCGACATTTCGGTGATTTATTCTTTTTTTGGTGTGATTGGTGAAACCAATCTACTTTTGTGAAGTAGTAGGTGGAGAAAGAATGGGCGCTTGGCTAATTGTACCTGCCCCCTCCCCTCATTTTTATTTGGTGACCATTTAAATAAAAGGGTCTACCTCCTATGTTTTCTCAAAGACAAACAGCGTAAGTTTTGTCAAAAATTATATTATTAGAAATACGGTCTGCCCTAAGTGGAGTCGTAAAAATTGAATACATTGTTTATCGAAAAAAATTGTTGTTCTGCGAACAAAACAATTTTTTTCTCCCGGGGCCGTAGGATGTAATGGTATAACCATTTCCTGGCTTCCCATTATTTAATTATAAATTAAGATTAAGTTTTCACCAAAGCATTGAGTAATTAGAATGATGTCAGTCCCTGGACCCCCAAATTAATTTAATTATATTTACAAATATTTAAATCCTTTATTAATGAACCATCTCTTTAATTTTATAAAATTCCCAATTATTTCTATTTAATAATTTCAACAAACAATTTTATTTAAAAATATTAAATTTATTATTTAAAATTAATTAATTTTTTTATTAATGCGAATCCGTGTGGTAAACAAAGAGGCCCCCTACAAGCCTAGGCAAGCCCCCGGGGCGCTCTCTTAATTTAATCATCGCCCGGACGCCAAACCTTGCACATCGCATGTACCTCTTCTCTCGGTACATCCCAAAGTTTTATTATGAGGCTCAGCCTCCTCCCTCAGCAACCACATAGTAGTGTTGCACTTCACCAATGATCTCCCTGGACCATTATCCATTTGGAGATGCTCATATTATTAAATATGGCGTCTTTTTACAAACGGGCTAACCATGGCCGCGGGCCTTTGAACGAGACCTTCCGAGCCCAGCAGTGTTCCAGTCTGGACCGAAAGGATGCTGCCTCAACATCAGATGAGTCCATCAATGTTTTCCCCTTCCCTTCATTTTTATTAATCTAAATTCGCATATAACAAACTATAAACTCTAATTATTTTATTCCAAATATAATCTGGCAATATATTAAATCATTGTTTATAAATTAATCTCAATGCTTTTGGTTGTCTCATAGAAGCGAAATAGCAGATACTCGTACACCCCAATACCGGCGTTGAAGCGAAGCCAACGACCGAGAATCATAATTGTTGTAATCAAATCCGAATAAATAAATCTATTGTTATTTCCTAATTGTTGCTTTTTTAATTGATGTTTCCTGGAGAAGCCAGTTTTCTCGTTACAACATTATAGGAAAAACATTAATAAAATAACATAATATAATCAGAGCACAATTTGGTTGCTTCTGACAAAGTCATACAAGGCCGAAAAGGTTTCAGTTTGAAGATTTTGAATCAATTTTGAGAGGTTAGGCGTGTCATTAAAATGCGGCAGAATTTTGTTCAGCAGGTTCTGTCTATTAAAGGGAATAGAATATGAAATTGGTCAAAAAAATATTCTAAACTTTTTCTACAAATATTCGACGACTATCTATTCAAGTACTTTTTTTTTTTTAATTTTACATGTTGGCTTAATAATAAAATAAATATTTCTATTATTTACGATAATAATGAATTGTTTATTTAATTTCATAATAATTTTGAAATCAAAGATAATCATTTAATTTAGGTATTTTTCCCAGTTTTTTTTTTCTTTTGAATTAGCCAACAATTTTCTACTTTTTAAAGATAAATACTCTGTGAAAGCCAAGTGAGCAAGTTGGTGACAAGAAGAATTGAGACGTTTTCAATTCTGTGAAAGTTGGCAGGTGTCCTGTTTGCAATGCATACTCTAGGCAAGCCATCCTGCTAGTGTCATGTCTCTGTTAATCATCATCTCTGATAAGGTCTGGAGGATGCTTTGTTTTGTTATGGACATGAGCTTGGGATAGCAGATAGGATAGACGTCTGGTGGCGATCGGCGACGTCTCCAACGGGAAATCGTACTTTGTTCCAGTGACACACATCCCGCCACATACATGACTCGATTATCACGTGTCGATATCATTAAAGTAATTCATTCAATGCATTCTTCTAATCTAATTCATTAGTTAAAAATGATGTACGATATATAAACTAGGGATGTGGCAAATCTCACGAATCCTAAGAAACCGAATGTTAGTCCCTTTTTAAAAAGATAAATAATTTTGATATATCCAACAGTAAAACTAATTTCTAAAATTATATAAACTTAATACAAATTTGTGGTTTTGATAAGAGATAACGATTAAAAGGTAGGCTTGTACACATCATTTCAAGTAGATCTGTTAATAGAATTTAGAGTTGCGATATTTTTATTTCAATGGGAAAAATTGGTTGTGAATCACTCAATTTTTTAACCCTTTTTAAGTTGAAATGTATTCTAACTATGAAGAAGAAAAAAAATAAATACAAGTGAATGATAAAAAATTATCAAGCATACGCAGGGACTTTGCAGCCAGGAGATTAAATAAAAATATATTTTATTTAATTTCTATTTACCGACGTTTCGGTCGCCAATCACTACCTTCAACAGGTAAATATTATCAATTATACAGGATCTTAGGTATATACAATTCCTTTTTACTTTGATATGTACAAAAATATTATCATTTCTTTGCTACTCTGAGGTCTCTGATTCAAATGATACAGTCGGGGGACCTCCGAATTATGATTAAATCTCCACAGTCAAAAAAAATTAAGTTTTATTTTATATCAAGATTGAGGAATTCATAAAATTTAATTAGGCGCTTCAGTTATATCCGTTATTTTTTGGTTCTGGTCAATTTTAAATCCTGTTATAAATATTAATTATTTTATAGTCAAATACAAATTTATTACGTTCCGTTTGGTGGTTCATATTATTGATATAGGTAATATTATACAAAGGAAAGGATACAAATAATTATGGATATATCGTATATAATGTTTTAATGCTACAAAAAAAAAAAAAAAAAAAAATTCCGATTGATACAGCTAAATAAAAAAATATTCCACTGAAATTGATTAAATTTTTTTCTCATCTACCGTCACGAAAAGGCATTTATGTCATGCTTTTTTTTATTTATTGAAAAAACCCCATGGGAAGTCTATCTAAATGGTGAATTTATACCTGAATTCACCTGTGAAAGGACCGGCTGGACAGGGGTTCGAATTTCAAATTAGCTGCATTGCGGTTTTGGCTAATGGTGAAAATCGTGCGGGCTCATATAGAGTCTACGCCCAGGGGATAGATTACCCCCTTCTCTTCGATATCGCTTTACTCTCTTTTTAACAGGTCAATCAGAAATGAGAACAGATTTTAAAAAAAATCCTAACCACAAATGAACATGTTTTGCACTCATAAAAATAAGTCTACGTATATAATTAACTAATGCAATTTTATTTTGAAGGAAATGTTACGTGAAAAAGAATCATTTATTTAATAAATAATACTAATAATTTGTGTCTCTTGGGAAAGTTTTGAAAACGGCATCAATTCAGAGAAGTTGAGTTATACTGTATACTTAGGCCGAGGTTAATGAAAAATACAATTTTTAAAGGTTATATAAGGATGGGGAAAAATATCAAATTAAAGGATTGAATAGTCAACACATCAAATTAAAGGATTTGTATATTTAATAAGAACGAATATTACAAAAATAAGATATAAATAAGAATTTTACTTATTGGTTGATACTTTAGTTATCGTTACCATAAAAATGGTTCAATTTGATTTTTTTTTTTTTAAATCTTTAATTATGTTAATTCACACATCAATCAATTCTATTCGCGTTGCTCTCAAGAAAGCAGGAAGATATTATTGAAAAAGCTATAAAATTGTCTTATTGCCTATTATTTTCAACCATTCAAAACCCACCCAAGCGGTTTCTCTGTGTGTAGGTTTAAAAAAAAGATTTTGTTCAAAAATTGCTGGTCTTCGGGAGTTTATATCTGTAATTGCCAAACAAAATAAGACAAGTTTCAGGCTATCTCTCTCTTGAATTCCATTCAATTCTAGATTAATTAAAGAATTGATAGACAAATCCCCAAAGAGATTCTATGTTTAGTTTATTAATTATGAAGTTTTTTTTCCATGAGCCGTTAAACACATACAAGACATTTTCAAAAAGTTTGAAGTTTTTTTCCATGAGTCGTTTAACACATTTTCAAAATGTTTTTTTGGCCTTTATTAAGTTGGGAACCGATTCGATTAAATGCCATTCAATTCTAGATTAACTAAAGAAATAATAGACAAATCCCCAAAGAGATTGTATGTTTAGTTTATTAATTATGAAGTGAAAAAAAGTCATTGCCATTGGTTTTGTTTTCAATTGTGCAAATTAAATGCCCCCTATCTCAGATTTAGGTTAATGGCGCTTGGTTTCTTTCTGCATAACATCGTCAGCTATCCAGTAAACAAAAAAAAGATTTATTTATCGATAGTATGAAACTAATCTTAAAATAAGAAAATTTTTTTAAATCTCTTTCCCTATTTTTTCAAAAATACAAATATTAATCACATATGTATAGGCCTATACAGCATTATTTCTATAATAAATTATTTTTCATTTTCGAAATTTGCTGATAAAAACTTTTTTTTCTATTAAATTTTTTTTAAAGTTAAGCAACTCCCAGGGATTTACTTAACAGCGAAAGTTGTGCTGTTTTCTCGTATTTAATCGAAATGCAAGCAACAACATTCCGACTTCTTCTATTTGGTAGAATATAATCCTAAGCCTCACATAGATGTTAAAATTTTCCTCTGCTGAATTTTGTCACACACAATAATACTACGTAGGTTGACGACGATCGATCCGAGAAGAGTTTGGAGACTTGGTTAAACCTCCTACACACGAAACGAGCGATTCTACGCAAAAGGGGTTTTTGCTGATCGCATTACAACGGATTTAACTTAATTTCCGGAAAGTTGAAATAAAAAAAAAGTGTTAAGGTTAAAAAAGGAATCGATTTCCTAAGGATAATGAAAGTTATTGCTATTTCTTTGATGAGAGCTTCTTTCCGGAACTTGACTGGTTTAGGGAAGAATAATAAATGTCAGCCTTATTCATGTAACTCGTTGTTGCCATCCACCTCCTCAGCAGGCAGATAGAGAGAGAATTAAAGTTAGTTAACATGATGCTATTTTTTATATTATTAGGACATCGGCCAAAAATAAATACTTTTGCGTATTATCCGTTTATTTGTAGATATTTCGATTCTATACCATTAGAATCGAAATATCTAATATTATTAATAAATTAAAATCTTAAAAAAATAATAAAATATAAATGGTAACAAATAAATGTAAACGTTAAAAAGGCGGCTGGATGGCTTCTGCCGGAGCCGATTAAATTAATAATTATAAAAAAATTAATTAAAAAAAAAAAAAAAGAAATGCACATATCTGTGATGTTTTAAATAAAAAATAGGAATTTCATCAAATTTCATTTAACTACAAAAAAAATGGTATTATATCAATCGGAAAAGGTTAGATTTTTATTATTATAATACAATTTATAAGAAACTATTAATCGACATAATTAAATATTATCATTATAAAATTATTTGATTTTCTATTGAAATTAAAAAAAAATTTAAATATCTATCAATAGAAGATAAGAATTTCTTTGCCCGGAACAAACTTATTCTAAAGAGGAAGTAATAATTTTAATTTATTTATTTTTTTTTCTTCAATACTTTCAACAAGATTATGTTTTCATTTATTTAATAAATCAATATATTTATTATTAATCCTAAGATGAACAAGGTCAGTTATGACTAAAACATCCTGTTGTTTATTTTCCCTCCGCTAATTGTTAGTAGATAAACGATTACATAATCAAATCTAAGATAGAACTTGGTATAGAAAAATGGACATGACTCCTTAGGGAATCATTACATGGAATGTGATGTTGCAATCTCCGGTTTTACATTAGAATTAAATAATTATCACGCAAACTCGATATAAAGAGCGTCTGAAATTTTGAATGAAAGAGTTCTTATTCAATTTAGGTTAAAATGGTCCAGAATTTAAATTATACTGTAAATAAAAGACGTTTTTAAAATATCAATAAATTTGTTCGTGACCTAATTTTAATAAATGGAATTAGAGAAGTTTATAATAACCTTAAAAGTCAAAAGATGTGGGTTCGAATCCTAAGCAATCTGATGAATATTTAGTATTTAAATCATTGGGATAATTTTTTAGAAAAAAAAAAAAAATTAAATAGATTAACACGGTTTTGAATTATTCTGATTAAATAAACTGATATAGTTTATAATGACCTAAAAATAGAATTTAAAAGTTCTAATTTTTTTAAAGTGAATATGATACTTGAAAATGAGTCCAGATGAAAGAGTGTTTCAATTAGAGCAAGTTAAGAAATTATATATATATTTTTTTTTCCTCTTCCTTAGATACAAATGAAGGAATCTTTGAGAAAATGATCTTATAAGATCAAAGAAAACAAGCACAGTTTTTTTCCACAGTATGTGTCAATCTTGATTATATGCTTGACCTGAGATAATCGGTGACATAATAGTTGCAAATTAATAGCTTGGCTTCTTTGAAATTCTAACATGTATTTTTATTCTATATATTAGAGTTGGAAAATAAATAGAAATATTTACTAGCTGCATGGGTCGCTTAAAGCTACTAAGCTCTGTTATTATTCAAGAAAGTATATGAATCCTGATCGGAAGAGGAACGGAAAGAAGAATTATCATCTTCAGAGTAAAATTATATTATCATTGCTCAGGGGCCCATATCTTTTGGGTATTTGAATGGCGACCACGAGCTGCCCGAGGTGGGACTGGCAGTCCTTCTGTTCTTTACCGGTATATGTCTGTCCCTTCCTTCTATATTTTCAACAGACGTCAGACCGGTGCGACGGGCCGGCTGTTCTATTCCGCCGACCCGTGCACTGCGGGAATAAGGCTAAAAAAGAAGAAGTAAAAATTATATTATCTGGATTCTACATTATTCGATCACGATCCCACTTTTTTAATTAAAAAATTTTCCAATACTTTTTTTTTTTTCAAGTAATATCCGAACGAATTTTAATCTCAGGATAATCGATTTTTTTCATGTAAACAACAAAATAATTTTATAATTGATGAAATTATAAAAACAAATTCAAATAGTTACTTGCTTTAGAGAAAATTGTGCAACGATTCCCAACCTCTTCACTCTTATTGAACCGTATATTTTTTCATAAGATTTTTATTAATGTTCATTAATAGAAGTATAACTTTACGATTTACAGTATAAAAAAAATTTCCGCAATTTCCATGTACCAAAAAGACCCCGATTATTCTACAGTATGTCACTAACAAGTAAGTAATGTAAAGCCGAAAGGGAAACAATAAAAAAAAAAAAAGTAATGTAAAGATTTTTAATCTTTTAATCTGAATAATAGAATGGATATGAAAAAACAAAAAAGTAATTTAAAAAAAATAATAATTTTTCGAATAATATAAAGTCCGATGAGTTTCATGTTCCATTTTGTTTATTCTTTTTTTTTATCTTTTCCTTCTTTTTGTAAATAATATCGCCTTTTGATCTTAATTTACTTTTTATAAAAAGAAAAATAATTGAATACACCATTTATAAAGAGCAGGAAAAAATAAATACACCAATATTAGTATTTGTTTGTAAATGTAGTCAAGTAGAAAGTCAAAGGGGAGTTTATTCAAATTTAAATAAAATAGACAATAATTTTCAACTAATTTAGATCTTAAAAAATTGGTTAAACTTTCTTTAGTTTCTCTTAAAAAAAAAGATTTAAAATTGAGGAAAAAAATAAGTAGAACGAAAGAATGGGGGAAATAAACCAGCATTTTGATGGAACGAATGAATATATTTATGGTCATTCTTTGAGTAGAAATCGCATCGCTAAATGCGTAAAAATGCAATTAATGCAATTTTAAAATTCCGAGAAAAAGGGTTATTCCTTAGTTTATTTATGATAACAATATTAAATAAAAGTTGCTAAAATATTTAATATCTATTTATTTAAAGATATAAAGTTCCTTTTCCTTTTTAGTCTTATATCAGTGAGCAATTTTAATGGGGTGAGTGATTCCCAGTAAGAGGAATAACTTCAAATAGCCTTGGAAAATAAAATGTCTTTAACAAAACCAAGAATGTCTCTAGGACAGGTGGCATTCATTCTGTTTATGAATAGGAAAAAGTCAAAGTAAAAATGCAACAATTTATAAATATTGTATCACCATCTCCATAATTATGTCAGGATCTGCTAGTAATATTTGTATAATAGGAAGAATTCATAGGAGCAATTTATTATTGAATTTGTCATTTAATTTAGGTACACTGAGGGACAATAATAAGTCCCACCCAGAGGTCTACCTGGCTTTAGAACCCTACGAGTAGGCAACCATTTACGGAGGTCAGTCAATTAAGTTGCCTCAAAATGAACATTCCCCCTGCAATTTTATAAACTCTATTAAAATTAGAAACAATAATTTAATTTGGGAAGCAGTGAATGATTTAAAAAGGTGGCTTTCTTGAGGTATAAAAACGTGAAAAATAACAAAATAATTCAACTTGTTAACGCCATTGAGTTAGGCATCCAAAACGACACATGCACACGGGTCTGTGTGATGTAGACAATTCACCATTGTTTTACATAGGGCCAATAATGCCTAATGTTTACATCATATAGGGATGCCTAGTGCAATGGCGTTAAGAAGTTTTATGATAGTGCCAAGCAAAATAAATTTATGCACCCAAAATACTAGATTAAAATAATTTTTTTTCAACTTTATTACCAACAAATGAATAAATCATTAATTCAGCCTTCAAAGAGCAAGATTAATTTTAAAATTTTTGAGACGAGAAGGTATGTTTCAACAATCAACGTTTCTCGACAGCATAAAAAATATAATTTGATTTCTTTGACTGACCTCTTCTTGATAATTTCAAAATATCTAATTTTTATTTTCTAAGTCATTTCAGTTATTGAGGCCATTTGAACAAATTTATTTTAAATACGATGGCTTTTCGGTGAGCTTTCAATATCACGGGCAACCTATCCCGATTTTTAGCAATTTTTAAAGATATTTATAGTAAAAGGTAAATTAACAGCTTATATTCTGAAAGTTCTTTCCTGCAGTTTCAGTTAAGACAGGTCATGGATAACGAATTAAGCCATAAATTTAAAGAAACTGAGCTATTTAACCTGATTTAAAGTAAGTAATTTAATTAGAAAATCAAAATCGAGAATAAAAACAAATTCCTGGCCAGTTTTTTCAGAAATAAACGAAAGAATTGATTATTAAAAATATGAGAATATAATTTGCAAGAAGGAAGAGATCCGAATGTCCATCGGCCCTGGCCATAATAAGTCATTTCCGGTGAAGCAAGCGTGTGGTGATTGGATTCGGACCGGAGTGACTTTCTTTCTACACGAAAGCCCCGAAGGAGGAGCAAAAATGACGGTCACGCATCGCAAAACTCACAAACCCATTCATATTTTGAACTCTCCATCTCACAGATCAGATTCAGACCAGCTCGCACTCTCACTCTTGCCATTCGTTTTCGTTCAGGGAGAGAGAGAGGCACCATCTTTCGCTTCGATGTTTAGATAAAATCTTTTCTTAATTAATGAGATCTTTAATCTCTTTCATGTAATATAGATTTATTAAATTAATTAATATCATGAGTTCTCACATTTATATATGATCATACAAATTTAGAAGACGAAAGGTTTGGAAAATAATTTATCCAAGAGAAAATGTTTTAACTAGATAGAGCTTTTGTTTGAAAGAGTTGGAGGTTTTTTTTTAATATTTTTTAATGGGGAATAAAAGAAAAGGAATCCTTGTCTTATTATAATTTTTCTATTTAGTTTAGTCATATCTAAAAAAATTAAATAATGAATTTCTAAAATTTACCAGTATTTATTTATTTTTTTTTAAATAAAATAATATATTGACGTACTCTCTTGTGCATGAAAAAAAAATTGAATAATAAATAATTCTTTAAAAAAATACTATATTTAATTATTAAAAAACAAGTGGCAAAGCACGCCTCCGGTGGGCTTCACTTCCTATCACTATGACCAATCAGCGAGAGAACAGGCACATACAACGGAATGAGTGGCTAGCGCTTTATATATAGTAATGATAATGTTTTAGATGCATATTATATATTTTTTTTAAGAGATAGACATGTACGTAACTAGGGAGATCCTGGGGGGGGAGACAGGCCCCCAGAAGGCCCGTGCCCCCCTCCCCCAGAAGACTCCCCGCCCCAAGAAAAATTGAGACAATATGGGGTCTTCCAGGAGGATGGCTGGTCCAATGCCCCCCCCCCCCGCCCTCCCCCAGCCAAATTCACTAGCTTCGCCCATGGAGATACGTGTAGATAGGATGACAGATAATTTATAAGAGTGCATATAACCGTTTATATTTTAAATAGTAATTGAGGACATCTTCATCATTATTAGTATTTTATAAAATTATCAAACCATTATACTTTATTATATTATAAATTTGATTTCAGGTTAAGATTTTATATGGTGAATAAGTGAGAAAATTTGTTTCTTCCATACGTAATAAAGATATATTGTATTGATATTTTTGTACTGAAGTCAGAAGAGAAGATCTTTATCAGTCTTTTTTTTGTCATCAGCAATTTCTGACATTTGACATATATTTTCACTTTATTTATAAATATAAATACAGATAATTTAGTGGAGTGTTTTATCTACTAACTGACGTTTCAAAATTTAATTAAAAATAAATAAAAGTTGTGGGAAAAATTATTTTATAAAAATATTATCATTTCTTTTCTCAATTTTCAGAACCCCAACCGTGGCCGAGAGGTTAGAGTTGTTGACAATGCTGATAATCTAAAAGGCAAGGAGAGTAAAGTCGGATACCAGGCAGTCTGATAAATCTATTTAAATATCAAATGGTATGCCTGGACCCCAATATATTGTATAGGCCTATATCATAATAATAATTTAAGCATTAAAGTCTATAATGGCCTAAGATGCCGTCAAGACTCTGCATCTCTTGCAATTTCCAATAA
>JAKCPI010010624.1:0-16756 GCA_023213315.1 Euborellia annulipes
ACCGAAGGTAAGAGAAAGTTGTGTGCTGTGCTTGTCACACCAGATTTTTTCAATTGGTTTGGTAACCAATCCAATTAACATCCGCATGAGACGGGATGCGAACCCTTGGTACAAAAGGCCAGCACGCTAGCCACTCTACCAAGCCCCGAGGGCACACCAAAAGTTGATAATAAAGAAAGTTAATTAATAATCAAATGAAAATAAAGAGTTTGGTGATGTATCAAAAGCGAACCATACAGCTAGTAATCAAGACTTATATATTTATTGCGTTATCGACTTCGCCCCCTGCCCCCCTCCCCTCCCCCGTTTATCGCTGAATGACTTCTACAAAATAAAAAAAAATTTGACTGATGAAGAGTGCGAATCCTTGACAAATATAATATGAATTTTGACTAATATTTAGAGATTAAGGGACAAAGTCTGCGCCAGGCCCTCGCGTTTTTCTTAATCATGTGAAAAAAAAAAGAATTTAAATTTCTTGTCAATATTTAAGAAGATAGAAACATACATATCAAATCTTTAATCCTATTATAAATCTTGTATTGGTGCTGTCCCAAAGGAAGGGTGCTTCGGACACACACACACACACATGCATTTAAAAAGCTCTCTCTTGTGGGAACAGATTTTACACCACTGATTTTCCTTAATATTATATATATATATATATATAATGATAAAGCTTTCTTTTCTAGGCTCTTGTTTGTTTTAAATTCATAGTTCCTGGAAGACCGAGCTGGAGCTCGGTGTTATTTTTTATATAAAATTGGAAAAAAACTAAAAAAGTACAACAGTGAAGTACTAGTACCCGAGATTTCCAAAGACGTGATCGAACGAAATTTGTTTTGTATACCGGTTTTGGTATATCGGAAATAGTAATGTGATGAAGATAGGGGCAGCCTGGTGGATATTATTGAGAAGGGTGAATAAATAAATCCAGAGCTGGTATTCAGGCAATTTAAATCCCTCCGCTATAGGTCAACGTTTCGGAGCTCAAACGGCTCCTTCTTCAGAACCTTTGTTGTATTTCAAGATGGTGAATGTAGCGTCGCTCCTTTAGTTTACGTAATGAAGATAGGGGCAGAGGGAGAAAGGATTGAGAAGGGTGAATAAATAATATCCACCAGGCTGCCCCTATCTTCATCACATAAACTAAAGGAGCGACGCTACATTCACCATCTTGAAATACAACAAAGTTCCTGAAGAAGGAGCCGTTTGAGCTCCGAAACGTTGACCTATAGCGGAGGGATTTAAATTGCCTGAATACCAGCTCTGGATTTATTTATTCACCCTTCTCGGAAATAGTAATCTTTAAAGATAATTTCGAGAAAATTAGAAAAAACTAAAAAAGTTCACAGTAAAGTAATTTTCCCAAAGATGAGGGGAGACCTAGCGTATTTTCACTTTCTTACCGAAAATAGTATATATTTAAAATTTGAAAAAAATCGTTAGAGCCGTTTTAGAGAACTGATGTGCTTACAGACAAATATATAAACATACATTGCTCGTTTAATAGTATTAGATTGGATACAAGTAATAAATAAATACTTGCTTATAGGAAAAGATAAATTACTAAGATTTTTAGCAGTAAATAAAAATCAGCTAACATTAAGAGCTGTTAATTCATCCGAAATACCCGGAAATAACAATTGTAAAACTCACCCGCGTCTACATTGTATACCAAGGGTCGAGGGTTCGGACCCCAGGCATTCCGATGATTTTATTTAAGCCATTTGGATACCAAATAAGAATATACAAAAGGATGTGGCGTGCCAAGTAATATGAATGATAATAGGTGTAGGCTAGGCTCTAAAAATAACTTTTTAGAGTGTTTTCTCCGAATATTTCGAAGGCATTTAATAGCACTTCTTCATCAGCGGCTGTACAAATAAAATAAAAATAAAATAATTAGAGTGAGTTTATACATATTTAACTGTAGAAATTAAAATTAATAATGCTATTATATCTCACTCTTATTTTATTTGTACAGCCGTTGATGAAGAAGTGCTATTAAATGCCTTCGAAATATTCAGAGAAAACACTCTAACAAGTTATTTTCTCATTGCCAAAAGCCTAGCCTACACCTATTACCAAATAAGAATGCCTGGACCCCCAATAGATATATTAATTAATAACGGGTATCGTACAAAGTCTTATATGGCCTAAGATGCCGAGAAGACTGGGTGTATCTGTGTATGAATGGGAAAAAAGTGTTTTTTTTTTTATAAACAAAAAACTTAAAGTGAGGACTTTTTCGGTGCTAATCTAATGAAATCACAAATAATTTTGGGGAAGAATCTTTAAACTCATTATATATAATTATATATATAATGAATTTAAATATTAGATACATGTCTTCCCCAAAATTATTTGTGATTTCATTAGATTAGCACCAAAATCGCCTTATCTTTAAGTTAAAAATTAAAATATAAGCAAGTAACAATTAGAGTTTTTGGTGTGCCAAAATGGACATTTATATGAAAAGATAAATTGCTAAATTTTTTGGCAATAAATAGAAATCAATTCTGGTGAGTTTTATATTTCTTATTTCAGGGTATTTCGGATGCATTAACAGCTCTTAATGTTAGCTGATTTTTATTTACTCCCAAAAATCTTAGCAATTTACCTATAAGCAAGTATTTATTTATTACTTGTATGAATTTAAAGAGATAAAACAAACAACAGCCCAGAAAAGAAAGTTTTATCATATATATATATATAGGCCTATACTATATAATATCAGGGAAAACCAGTGGTGTAAAATATGTTTTTACAAGAGAGAGCTTTTTAAATGCATGTCTGTGTGTGTGTCCGAAACACCCTTCCCTTGGGCCAGCATCTCATTATATATATATTCAATGTCTAAAAATTATATATAATGAATTTAAAGATTCCATGCCTTCTCCAAAATGAATTGTGATTTGATTAGATTAGCACCGAAAACGTCCTCACTTTAAGTTAAAAATTAAAATATAAATAAGTATTTATTTATTACTTGTATGTAGTTAAAGAGATAAAACAAACAGGCAGAAAAGAAATCTTTTTATTTCCTTATATTAGTTAAAAAATAAAAAGATATGATTGAATAATAATATTACTTTTGAATCTTCCTTAAAATATGAATATTATTCTGCTGACATTCAAAAGAAGCTCAAGAAGTTTAGAAATTATTTTAAAAAGTTGACAGGCGGCCCATGTAAAAATAAGCAAAGAATATTAAATCCTAGAAGGAATTAATGCCTTTGCTGTTTTGTTCTAATTAAACCGAAATATATAAATATCTAATATTATTATGACACCCATTTATCCAAATAAAGATGTATTAAAATAAAAATCCCTCTTAAAAACAATAAATTTATGGAAATAAAAATTAAGGAAATAAAAAAATATATATAAATGTTAGTAAGTTATGAATTTGGGTATTGAAATACGAGGATGACACAAATAATAGTTAACACATGAATATTAAATTTGTTATTTTTATCTAGGATAAATTTATTTAATTTAAAACCAAAAATTGATTGAGAAAACAAACCTTGTGATGACAGGAGTGACAGCGACAACTCAATTCCCACCCGATGTTGAAAGACACACACACATTTATATAAAAAACACTTCACTAAACACTAATAAATAAATAAATTCACTATTAAAGAAATAAACTTGAGAATATTTTATAATAAATAATAAAGAGGCGCGAGGAGCAACGTGAAATTGACACTTGAGAGCCGACCGAATCGATGACTGCGCCAGTCAAATGAATTTACAATATTTATAATATTTTATTTTTTAATTTATAAAATATTAATTTATTTTGTATTTAAAATTAAAAAATAATTTATAAATGAGAAATAATTAATAAAAATAATATTTTAAAATATTATTAAAAGTGAGAGGGAAATTTTAAATGGCTATATTATTTTTTGCTAAGATATTTAATTTATATCTATAAAATTAATATTGATTTAACAATTTTTTTTAACAGATAGCCGATCCTTTATTTTTTTTGAAACGGAGTTGATATTTAAGGAATTGCATTTAAATGCAAAGAATGCCCTAAGGGCAAATAAATAAAAAACAAAAATGCAAAGAATCTCAAACAATTTTTTTTTTAACACTCCCACTTTATAGCACAGTCTTTTCGGCATCTTAGGCCATATAAGACTTTAAACGATAACCGGTATATGAGAATATATATATATATATATATTGGGGTCCAGGCCATTTAGTATTCAAATGAATTAAATAAAATCATCGAACCCTCGACCCTTGGTATACAAGGCAGGCCCGCTACCAACTACGCCAAGCCCGAGGGCAATCTCGAACAATGGAGAGCTCTGAATATAAAAAATTTGCTAAGTAAACGCACATTACACAACTTTTTTTTAAGTGAGTCCTTCAAATGGTCTGTCGTGGTGTGTGTTCAAATTTATTTCGATACAAAAAATCTGGTATACAAGTACAGAATGCAATTTTAAATAACAGAAAGAAAGAATACTTTTTTCTTCATTCTATATATTAAAATTGCGATCTGATTGTCACTCACTTTTTGGCCAACTTCCAAAAGAACTTTTCTATTCTTATAGTGGAGAGTTCAGGATAAGTACCCAAATCCCCAAATGGGGAGGCTCAAAAAAATTCCTCCATAGGAAAGCATTGGGTTCTATCTCTACTTCTGAGAAATTAAAGCCAATTAATTATAATAATAGTAACAATAAAAAGAATAAAAATTGTAGATGAAATAAAAAGGAAGACATGTTTTCTGCCCGAATGATTTTCTTTTCTTTTGCCGAAGTTTCGGGGACCCATCTTCAGGACCTAACCTTATATTACAATATATTAATAGAAACTTTTTTTTTAAATTCAAATCATTCACACTCTATCAAGGGCGGATCCGGGGGGGGGGGGGGAGGAGTAATCTAGTGTGACAAGTCGCACAGCACACAATTTTTTCTTAATTTCGGTAATTTAAAGGCGCATTTTATACTTGTTTGCCTGAATATAAATGCAAATCAAATTTTTAAAATTTTACATTAAAAATAATTGTTTTTTTCGAAAAAAAAAATATTTTTTTTTTCAAATCTCGGAGGAGGTAATTACCTCCTTTACCCCCCCCCCCCCTTGTATTAGCCCTTGCACTCTATAGACAGAAAGACAAAGATTAAAAATTCTTTAAATCAAATTTGAATTAGAAATTATCTAAAAAATAATTATGAAACGAAGACAATAAAAATTTCATCATTTTCTAAAATATTAAGAGATGAAGGAAATGTATTATATAACTGTCTTCATTTATCGTTGTCTAATTCTCTCCCCCAATATTTGTCCTTCTATGCCCTAGCAAGTGTAAATGTGTTGTAATCAGTATTTTATAAGACACCGATCTTCTGCTGCACTCGTTGGTACCGAATGGTTTCTGATAATATATATATTGATTGTAATGTACCTGTCAGGCCCTGGAGATAAGTGAGGATTACCTCCCGAAACGTCGACAAAGGAAAATAAAATCATTCGGGCCGAAAACATATCTACCTTTTTATTTCATCTTCTATCTTCAATCCACATTGTCTATGATAATAAAAATTGTTATATAATAAAAATTTTTCCCTTAATTAGGACAGTCAAATGGTCCAAAAAAAAGGCTTAAATTCGCAAAACATAAAGTATTTCTGCATTTTTGGTATGTTATTTAGACCCCTTGGGAGAGTGTGAAATTACAATTTGCAAGCAAAAAAAAGTTGTGCTTCCCGCGTAATACGTGAAAAAATGGCAAAATTTCCGAACTTTTTTTCAGTTTTTGCAGTTTAATTTAAAAACTATGGGCTTTTTGACATTAATTGCTTATACCATTTTGAAAGTATATTAAATTTGAAACAATTCAAACCAAGTCACAGCTCCATATCTCTAATAGTTTTTGAGATATGATGATTGAAAAAATTTACAAGATTTTCACAAATGTTACGATTTTCAGTTTTTCTTATGTTTAAAGCAGAATATCGGCTTAACCGCTCAAGCTTAAAGAAAATTTGTGATAAATTAAGTTTTAGCAAATTTAATTATCTTTCATTTAAGGACAGTACGGGGTCAGTAACCCTTATAGTTCTCTTGTAATCGTATCAGCAAACTTAAAAATTGTAACATTTGTCTTGTAAATTTTTCAATCATCATATCTCAAAAACTATTAGAGATACGGAGCTGTGGGTTGATTTGAATTGTTTCAAATTTAATATACTTTCTAAATGCTATAAGCAACTAATGTCAAAAATCCCATAGTTTTTGAATTGAACTGCAAAAACTGAAAAAAGTCTGAAAATTTGGCCATTTTTTCACGTATTACGCGGGAAGCACAACTTTTTTTTTGCTTGCAAAATTTGGTTTCTCACTCTCCTAAGGGGTTTAAATAACAGAGCAAAAATGCAGCGTTTTGCGAATTTAATGTCGCCTATAGTATATATATAAACATTGCAGCCCATGATTAAGGAAAGACGATAGTCCACCGCAAGCGGACCCGAGCCAGCTGAAGAGGAGTCTAGGGAAGCGAAGCACCTCTGACTAGCTGCGCAATCCGCTGAAGGCGCGGGCGGCTAATTGCCTTTTAGTCATCATTTCTTTTTAAATTTTGTTGCCAAATAAAAAGCAATTTCTGTTGCTTATTGAACTCATATCATCAGCCACGAGATAACAAATATTTGTTTTCTTTATATCAGTTTTCTAGGTATGTACTACGTGATTATCTGTTTGGTTTGCAATAATTATGTCCATTTCTATGCAGGTCTTGTTGCCCTTCTTCCCAGATACGGTCAAAGAAGAAGAAGAAGAAGAAGGGCAAAAGCAGGCAGGCAACTCTAACGATGTCAAGTCAAGGAGCAGAGAGAGAGAAAGAAATCTTTTTTTTTTTTTTAAGCCCTATGAACCTGAAAGTTTGAATTATGAGAAGATTTTTAGTCTAGACAACAACAAGATTTAGATTCTTAATTTATGATTCCACCCTTCTTTTCCTTCATTCTTGATTTTAATATTAACTAAGTATGCAGATCAAGAAAAAACAAGTCGCTGGAGGCGAAAAATTACGCTATCGGTAATGAAATTGAAAAACAAAAAAAAATTTTATTCAAATAAAGGATGAAATTAAAAATAAAAAAAAAAAATTTCTATAAATTTTGGCTCAATTTCATCATTGAAACGACGCACAGTGGGTCGTTTTCCAAAAATAGCTGGATAAAATTAACATTGTTTAAGTGTATTTTTATTAAATAATTTGCAACGTTTTGTATGAGATCCAAAGGGAGTGGAGGACGTAATCAGGAAGAGTAATTTGCTCGCAAAATAAAAAAATATGGTGCGCCAATCACAGTACACCTTACCGAAGAGTAAGAGCAAGTTGTGTGCTGTGCGACCAGTTACACCACATTTTGTTCAATTATGTTGATATCAAATAGAAGCTCTTTTAAATATTAATGTAAATATCAATGACGATGACATTTACAAATTTTCAAGAGGTTAGTTACACTACTTAAACTAATAAACAAGACAAAACAAAACAAAAAAAAACCCTTATTTAATTTAATTGGAGATGCGGGTTGGAAATAATACCCCCCCCCCTCTTTCTTCTCTTTTTTTTGTTTAATGAATTTACTTCAAAAATATCATATTAATTGAAATTAATTCTCCCTGATGTTGGTCTGCATGCAACCTTTAGACGGAATTATAGCAAAAATTGTGGAACGAGTAAAATACGCTTCGGTCAGGAGTATAAACCATCTTTAGAAAGTGGTGTTAGTCAGGGGCGTATATAAGAAGAGGGCCCGGGCCACCCTCCCTCTGAAATTTTCCAAATGGATATACATATATAGGGATATACAAGAATCAGCGGGGCTCGGCACCCCCCCCCCTTCCTCGAAATGTTTGATTGGCCCCGCAGTGCGAAAAAATATAGTTCTACGAAAATTTTTTTCCGCAGGGTGAAAAAAAAAATTTAGTTTCTTTAAAAAATTTTTGAGTTCAGCCCCCCCCCCCCCCCCCCCCGAAGAAATTTCTATATATACGCCCCTGGTGTCAGTATCAAAATTATATTGATTGTTTATAACATATAAGTTATAATCTAAAAAGTAATTATTGTAACAGGAAATATTCTTTTTAGTTTTCCTGAGTTGTTTATATAAAATTTTCTCCCAAGTATCTGTATATCTGAAATAAGCGCCCATAAAACAACTGCGCCCTGAGAATATCTAAATAAACTTTTATTATATAAGCATGGGCGTAACTAGGGGGGCGGGGTGCCGAGGGGCCCAGAAAGCTTCGTGCCCCAAGAAAAATTGAGAAAATATGGGGCTTTGCAGGCCCCCCGGAGGAAAGCTGGGCCCATGGCCCATCTCAGCCAAATTCTCTAGTTACGCCCATGTATATAAGCTAAAGTAAAATTTTAAAAGAAAAAAATCTAGTGTGACTGGTCGCCCGTCCTTTTTTTTTTATATAAAAACACTCACACTCACATACACATGCGCACACTCTTTTCGGCAACTCAGGCCATTTAAGACTTTGACGATAACCGTTGTAATTAATATATATATTGGGGGGGGGGTCCAGGCATTCTTATTTAAGCCATTCGGTATCCAAATGGCTTAAATAAAATCATCGGTCTGCCTGGGGTCCGAACCCGCAATGTTCGGTCTAGAAGGTAGGCACCCGCACCACCTTAAAAATGTAAAATTTTTCAACACTGGAAAATATTTATATTTTGTTACAATGGCATCCATTTCTCCTATCTTTCCTATGACGTACAAGAGTAAAGTGTTCTTCAAAATATTGTAAAGGCAAAATGAGAATATAGCATCTAAAAGATAATTGATTTTTGAATTTTAATCAAAATTGAAAAAAAAATAAATAGGGATGTCTGGACCCCCAATATACCACTGTTACATCATAATTTTAATAAATGAGACCCGTCTAAAGACCAGAGATGCCGAAAAAACTTTAAAAAAATCTTTTTTACATTTTTTTTTTTGTGCAATAGATTAAAACTAAAAATAAATAAATAAATAAATAAATAAAATGAAAAGATAGTGATTTTAATAATTAAAAAAAATATTTCATATATAGGGTAAGAGAAAGTAAAAATTAAATAACTCTTTAAAACGTGTCAGGCAATTTCAGTTCACCCGTCCCCATTAAAGATTAAAAAAAGAAAATGTCTTTTTTACTTTCTCGTACCCTATATATGAAATATATAGGAGAGAAAGTATTGCGATCATGTCAAAAATTCGATGTCGAGATTTTGATGGATATACATGTTTTGAGGTCCCCTGAGTCCAAAAAAGTGGGTCCCGCAAATTGGTCTGTGTGTGTGTATGTGTGTGTGGACAGATTTTTAGCATGAAGGAGTTGAGCTAGCGGATTGAAATTTTATATTTAACTTAGGTACCTTTGAAGAATCTCAAAATAAGCTTTTGAACAAAATCGGCCAAAAAGTACTAGTACTTTACTGATGCACTTTTTCAGTTTTTTTCGATTTTCTCAAAATTCCCTCCAAGGATTTTTTTTAAAATTCATAAATGAACTATTTTTTACATGCTCTTTAAAATGTATATTCTCATTTTTTGTGTCGAGATATATTTAGTTTCCGAGAGCACCTTAGTTTCAAACTTGCATTTTAAATGTTGACTGCTTCAAATAAACTATGGTTATTTTTCAAAATTTTAATCTCATATTTGGACATTTTATACACAATATAGAATCGTAAATAAATACAAAATTTCATAAGAATTGGAAAAAAAAATTTTAAATGCCTAAAAAGTTCCAAAGGGGACCCCCTTTTGAATCGAAATTAACATACAAATCCCTATAGGAAATTAACATTGTTCCTATGCGAAGATAAGGTGGAAAGGGAATTTAAAAAGAGTAAAGAGAGACGATAATGTTTGCAAGTGAGAGAGAGACATATATGTTTTCTTTGAAACAATTAAAGACACAAATAAATTTAAAAAAAATGGGAATTTAAATAATAATTGATTTTTAATCTAATAAAAAGAAAAAGATTTAAATTCCGTTACCATGGCAACCATTTCTATCTTTCCTATGAAGAACAAGAGTAAAGTGGTCTTCAGAAGATTTCAATCACAAAATGAGAATATACATTTTAAGGTTGTTCGGATAGTACATCGTAAGTCATAATAGAATCTAAATTTTTTTTTAAATAAAATTAAAAATTTGAATGCCAAAATTCCTTATTATAATTTAGTCGTGACCTATCAGAGTTTATAATTGTATTAAGTTAATAATTTAATTACCAAAAATAATAAATGAATGACTTTTGACTCGAGCAGTTTTTCACGTAATATAGAACTGGCAACATTGCATTCATCAACTATCTATTTTAAATCTTAAAAGCCTTAAATTTTATTTTATTTAATATATTACAATGTTTAATGCAAATCAGTTTAAACACAATGGACGATTTGCGAGAAAAAATATTGTAAAATTGAAAAAAAAAATGTATCTGACATAGAGATAAGACACTTATGCTATGCGACGTTGCCAGGCTGGTCTGACTCTCGAGAATTCATTATTTTTAAATATTAGTGACTGTCATTTTGGAGAATTTTTTGACTTTCTTGTTAAAATATCTTTAAAAGCGGTCGGCAGAAACTTTTGGTTTTATTTTTAACGTATTCCTCGGAAGTGAATTAATAAAATGTAAGTTTTTTTGTTTTTGTATCAGATGCACAGATGCCTATATAATTCGATATGTGTGAATTTCGTCGTTATTCCCCACAGGCTACATGTTAAATTTCAATTTTTTAAAAATTAATTACACGATAACCCTGCGTCAGATCTGCTTCAAAATTTTATTTTATACGTATTTGATAGTGATTAATAACATATTAAAAAATTAGCTTTTAATCTACCAAAGTGCTTTAATGTCCGAACAACCTTAAAGCGAATCTAAAAAATAATTGATTTTTGAATTTAAAAAAAAAATCGTTGGAGCAAATTTTGAGAAAATCGAAACAAACTGAAAAAGTGCATCAGTAAAGTACTAGTACTCTTTGGCCGATTTTGTTCAAAAGCTTCGTGTTATGTCCCAGGAGAGTGTCTAAATTAAATATAAAATTTCAACCTCGTAGCACTTTTCGTTCTTGAGATATATTTTCTTCACAGACAGACAGCACCAAATAACATTAGGATTATCAATATTGACATTTGTCAACACCTCTAACCTTTCCGCCAAGCGAAAAATTTTAAATTTTCTCTCCATGGGGGCGATATTTACTAAAAATCACGATTTTCTCAGCAAATCGTTCTCATTCATAATAATCCGTTGGGAGGTGACGGAGGCGGCGCGGGTGGGGGGGGGGGATATTTTTTTATTTCAATAAAATTTTGTAAATAGCGCTCTCATTAGTGAAATTATAATGGTCTTAAAAATAACAACTGGGTGTGAAAATGTTTTTCTCTCTCTTCTTTATTTACACTGTTTCAAACATGTTAATTAATAATTAATAATAGGAACCGACCGAATATTCGGTTTCGGTTACGGTTTCGGCCAGTTTCGGCCAAAAATCATGGTTTCGGCCGTAGTTTCGGTTTCGGCCAAAAAGTGGCCGAACCTTTCGGCCGGCCGAAACCAGAGTCTGAAAAAATGGGATGAGACTCGCATGCAAAAAAAAAAAAAAAAGGTCAAATAATTTGCACTTGAGGAAGAAAAAAATTTAAGTCTCCCTAAAAAAAAGGTAAAATGATTTTCACGGGAGGGAAAAAAAAATTCAAAAAAAAAAAAAAGGTAAAATGAAAAAAAAATTTTATAGGAAATACAAGTTTCGGTTTCGGTTACGGTTTCGGCCGAAACTAAGGTTGAGGCCGAATATTCGGTTTCGGTTTCGGTTTCGGCTGAAAATCTTGTTTCGGTCGGACCCTAATTAATAATAACAGAAGAGGAAGGGGAAAAGGGTCCGGATGTTATGGAAGGCAACGAACGAGTCTTTTATGAGTCCCACAATGCATTCATGTTTTATGACTCTGGAGCTTTCATTTTGACTTGGTTTATGCTCTGGGCATATATACAGTATTTACTAATCCTGATGACACGCCTTACTTAACGTAAGACCCCCCTCTTTAATTTCTTTAATATTTAAGGGGGTTCAGGAGCGACGTCTAAACGTACTTAAAAAAAAACTAGACTATTATAAGGAATTTTTCAATGCGATTTTTTTTTTAATGAATTAAATTCATAAGAGATTATTGGGACATCGAGCTATAATTTTTTTAATGTCTTATTAAAAAATTATCGTAATTAATTTTTTTGTTATCAAGCAAATACAAAAAAACAATCTGTCCCAATAATCTTTAATTTTTTTTTTTTAAATTTAAAAATCAATTTATTGTTATTATTAATCACATATTAATTAAGAAATTTTTAAAATAAGCTTAGATTATTTATTTAAAAATCATCTGTCAAATTAGTTAAGCATTCTTGCAATAGATGGCAGGCTAGTCTAATAGTCGATCCCCTAATAGCCTATATTTATATATTTTTATGCTTTTATAAAAGATACATAATATATAATAACATTTATAAAGTATTTATTGTTAAAAGATCAATGAAAATGCATTAAATATTATTAGCTACCATTCTGACATCTCTTGGCAAATTTTTGAATTACTTGATTTTTTGAGCATACTTTTTATGCTATCTTATGCGTAACCACTTCGCTCCCGTTTGCCCTTAACACCTCTAATAGTTTTCAATTTAAGCTAACAATCTCTTTTTGGAGTTTAGGCTTTCACAGTTAGAGCGTCTCGAAAAATCGTTAATAGCCGATTCAGAAGCTGGTTACTCTAGGCGGCAAGAGATGGCGTTAGTTCTGCCCATAGGGAAACAAGTGTTTTATTCCATTTCATTTGAAAGCTTCCAGCTCATGAAAAGGTACCATATCTTCATCGGGGTCAAAATTTTTTTTTTTTTTTTTTTAAACATTCACACTTTTTTCTCATTCACACTCACACTCACACACACATTCACACAGTCTTTTCGGCAACTCAGGCCATTTAAGACTTTGACGATAACCGTTGTAATATATATTATCTATTGTGGGTTCAGGCATTTCTATTTAAGCCATCTGGTATCCAAATGGCTTAAATAAAATCATCGGACTGCCTGGGTCCGAACCCGCGACGTTTGGTATTGGAGGTAGGTACGCTACATACTACGCCACACCCGGGGGCATCCAAGGGTCAAAATTGGGAGTGAAGAATTGGTATCTTTTCATGTGGACGGTCACAAATGTAGAAAAAGCACTCAATATTTTTGGAATGCCCAATAACTATTTTAAATGTCAGATTAGAAAAATTTAAATGTCAAGAAATAAGAATTTAAAGGTCCAAAGGTTTAAAGGGCCTAAAAGAACGGGAAAGAAAGGGAAGAATCGAATTTATAAAATATAATGAAAGTGTACTTTTGCTGAAGACAGAGGAAATGTCTTTTTAAACCAATAAAAAAATAAAGGGTGGGACTAAGCCGTGCGCACAACTTTGCCCACCCACTATTCAAGAAAAAAAAAAACATTTGTCCCCCCTAGAGCCCCCCTGATGGTCCGATGTTATACATATTATATATCATTTTACTCGGGAGGAAGTCTAGTTTCTGAATATATAAAAAAAATTATAGGTTATGTAAGAAAAAAATTTTTGTCCCCCCCCCCCCCTAGAGCCCCCCCTAATGGTCCGATGTTTACCAAAAGCTTTTCAGTTCTTGGCCTCTACCCCCAGTTTATGGGTGCAAAATTTCAATTGAACAAATAGTTTTTGAGTTTTCGTTGACCAAAAAAATTACCACAGACATACACACACACACACACACAGACATCATTCCAAAAACTTCTTAAATGGATTCAGGGGACCTCAAAACGCATTTTGGCAGCTTCAGAAAAATTTCGATTTTTTTTACGATTACATTAACTTTACCTGTCCAGCCTACGGTTGTTAAAAATCAGAAAGAAAAATCCCTGATAGTAATTTAAAGTCTTTTTCGGTAGTAAACTATAAAAAAAAGAAGCAATTTTCGTTTTTGTTAAAATTTTATTTAAATAAAATAGATCTAAAGTAAACTTAGTCCAGTCGATATAATGAAAAATATTCCGAAATTAATGAAATTTTTATAGGTCGAGGAAATCGAGGACTTAGGATAGGCATCCAATAACTATTTTAAATGTCAGATTAGAAAAATTTAAATGTCAAGAAATAAGAATTTAAAGGTCCAAAAGTTTAAAGGGCCTAAAAGAACGGGAAAGAAAGAAATACCCTGTAAAAATTTCATCAACTTCGGAATTTTATTCAGGTAAAAAGTGGAAATAGTTAGGTATTCGTTTTTCGGATATTTTTTACATTTTGACCAGCCGTATCTTTGTTAATATTGGGTCTACAAATTCTTTTTATGTACCAAACTTAAGCAAATTTAATGCTCTACAATTTTGTATGGAGCTAACTAAGCTTGAATATGCTTAGTTTACGAGATACAAGCAAAAAACTGAAAAATGCCCTCCACACAACAACACTGAACCCCTTGGTTGCGCCACTGGTTCAAACAATAAGTTTTTGAGAGCAAATAAAAATAAAAAAGAATTGAAATAATAACCTCTGTCACTGCATTTGATAAATTTAGAATTTTATCAGTAAAAAAAAGAAAAAAAAAAAGATTAAAGAGAGAGGAACTTAATTGGGCAAACGGAATGATTTGTCGTGAGTAAGAAAGAAAGAAAGAAAGAAGGGAATCTTTTTTTTTTTTTTTCTTAAGGAAGAGAGAGAGAGAGAGAGAGAGGAGGCGCCGCTCTGCTCCAGGGGGTGCGGTCCTTTCGTTTCGTCCTTCCAGGAATCAACCCCTCCTCTCTCTTTCTTCATAGACACACACTTGAAGGCGGCTTGCCTTGTGGGAAAAGAAAGAAAGAAAGAAAGAAGGAAAAGGCAGCTCAACAACCCCAGGGCCGAAAAAAGGGGCCCGGTGCCAAGCCCTTTAATAACATCACCCATCTTGACAAATAAACAGCCAAGTGAATGAAGAAGGAGAAAAAAAGAGAGAGGGGGAGAAAAAATTTGCGCCCTTTGTCTTTTATGCTTCATTGATACCGACCCCGTTAGTAATAGATAGGCCTACTTATTTAAACTAAAGGTGAAAATACTAACCTTTAAACTATAAACAATCTTTAACATTTTTTGTATTGAATTAATTTAGGGGCAGATAAACATAAAAATGCATTTATTTAATTGAGATTCCTTTAATTTTTAATACGTTATTAATTAATTATTATATATATTCAACTGATGAAGTAAGGTTATATTCTAAATTATAAATAAAAGTGAAATTAGAATTCAATTGTTGGTCATGTATGAAATTAGCAATCATACAATACGCCCTTGCGGTCAACTTGACAACTAATTAAAAAATTGACATTTACCCTGGCCCATAACATAACCTAACTTCCTCACTTCGTTATTTAAAATAATTAATAATACCGCTTTTCACATAATGAAAATTAAAGGAATCAGAATTAAATTAATGTTTAGCTGTCTCTCATGTTGGTATAGGCTACGATATCCCAGTCGTTTTGTATATTACATTTAGATAACTGTTAGGTTAAGCCTATAATTTAAAGACCCAGTAAATTTAAAGCAACCTGTGTATTTTAAAGACCTTATATATATTCATCTGATGAAGTGAGGTTATATTCTAACTTATAAATAAAAGTGAAATTAGAATCCAATTGTATGACATATATGAAATTAGCAATCATACAATACGCCCTTGCGGTCAACTTTAAAAAATTGACATTTGCCCTCGCCAATTATAACCTAACCTAACTACCTCACTTCGTTATCTAAAATAATTAATAATACCGCTTATTACATAATGAAAATTAAAGGAATCAGAATTAAATTAATGTAAATAAATAAATAAATAAATATAAAGAAATTTTAGCTATTTGAAGAACTGTTTTCTTGCGACCCATCTTAAGTTTCCAAAAAATTATTATTATAAATTTGTCAAATTTCATCCTTATCCAATGAGGGGTTTCAGAGATTAAACTTTAAACTTTTCAAAATTTAGGAATTAATTTTTTTATGATCATAATTGTGCTGCAAAATAAAATGATCTTTCTATTAACGTCAGAATGTTTTGTGCAAAAAAATTCTGGTGTGACTGGCCAACACAACTTTCTTTTACCCTTCGGCAGGAAAGAGAAAGTTGTGTACTCTCCTTGTCACACCAGATTTTTGTGTTGACATATATTTCCACCGATATATTAGAATTTTTTTTTTTAACACACTTTTTCCCATTCATGGACTAAAATTTAATTTCTATTAAAATCTATTGCAATATATAGAATTTGGAGGGTGCAGAATTATTCCAAGAAAATGGGGGGGGGAGATCTTATTAGGCGTTCTTAGTTAATAATACGATTAGTTGCTAGAATTATGAAAGCGCCCGGCAGTTAGGCAACCAAGATAACCAGTTTTTGTTTCAATACCTCCGCTCTTTTCTTTTCCTTTTGTTGAAAATAATATTTCTCTATTAAACAGTGGATTAATACGTTATTAAAGAAAAGAAAATGCGAATATGCAAAAATGCTCTTTATAAATTAAAAAAATCTGGTGTGACTGTCGCACAGCACACAACTTTCTCTCTTTTTTTCATATTTTTATGCTTTGTTGTCCGGGCTTTAGTGATAAATAGCAGGTGGATGTAGGCAGAGAGCATGGAATAAAAATG